>JBCAUA010100300.1:0-10269 GCA_038406235.1 Peronia verruculata
CTAGTCAGTATTTACATCGTGCTCTTTCGCCTGTGGTTGACTAGCTTTATTTTATAGACTAGATCTATGTGATGGCTTCCACTAACCCACTGAAGGCTCTTTCCATTGAGTCGAAAATGAAAATGCTGCAGGAAATAGAAGTGCGATGTCCAAGAAAGCCATAGCTGAAAAGTATGGCATTCCCCCAAATACGCTCGACAATATTAAAACATCGGGAACGTGGAGAAAGCGGCGGCCTCTTCGGGAGTTGTTTTCCTTGTAAAAAAAACTGGAAGATGAACTCTCATAAATCGAACCCATGAGGTTGGTCCCGGCAAATTCGATTTAAGCGGTCTCGATTGTGTATACATACACTTAGACATTTCAGCCTCGGTCCTGATAAAAAGGTATCTTATGGTTACGGCATATTTATGCCTTTTAATCTCCTGTGGTCTATCTTGGCGGGGAAAGCTATGTTATGTGTATGCAATATTTTTATCATGTAGCCTTACCTGGGTCCTGATGACCCTATGGTAAGATCTGGAAGTCCTGTAACTAAAAGCTCCAGCCCTGTGTTTTCACATTGACGCCATACCCTGATGGATAAATGGCGACATTTTCCATCCAAATAGCCCATTTACATGTTGGACCAGACATCAATGGAATTTTATTTCTTACGAAAAATAGGTTGGATAAGACTGGGAAAATTGTCGATTCTTTTGGTGCACAAAAGGAAATAGAATATGATAAAGTGAAGACAATATGGAGTTCATCCCATCCATAGAGAGTGATTTCTTCTACCATGTGAATAGAAAAACTGTTGTTTTGTACATTGAAGTACTTCTAAGTGCAATACAATTGATCTTTTCTTGCAGATTGTTTCTGCTTTTGTGCTCAATCTTGTCTGAAGTTGTTTCTGATATCTTAACTTCCACTGTTTAGGTGAGAAACAGGCAGATGAGGATCATCTTGATAACAATGAATTTTTTAATATTTTTTTTTAAAGTACATTTCTAAAATAGATAATGTTTATATGTGATTTGTACTTGATATAATTACATGCTGTAATCAGCTAATATCAGTTACTGTACACATTCCATAGAGGTTCTGACTGTGTACTCTGCTTTGTAAGTAACATCTACCAGCACCATATGTGCCTTGATAGAACAAACTACATTGGTAAAGGTATTGTCTTTTACAGAATATTAACATGTATATTAATGTAGGTGTTTCTCAACTATGTTTTGTGATGTATATTCTTCTTTCATAATTTTTGTTTACTTTGAAGGCCCAGTGCAGAAAGTGTTCACACTGCGTTACATCTTTTTTTTTTTTTTAAATTGCCTTGAATTTTTCTCTGACAGTTTTAAGATCACTGGTTGGACAAAGGTTGCCTTGGATAATGACTGTCCCTTTGACCTCTTGTAGATTTGTAAGAGAAAAAAAATATGCTATTTTAAGTACAGTGGAAACCTGATATATCAGGATTGCTGGGACCAAAGAAAAGTCCTGTTATAAGCGGATCCTGTTATACCCGACATACGATGAATTAGAGGAATAAAACATTGCTAGCCTGTTGCCTGATTATAGGAGACATTTTTTTTTCATGAATAGTCTCCATTAATAGACTTCTTTTACTTTCGCGTAACTTAGATTCAGTAAAAAGAATAGGGATGATGAAAACAATATATTAACACGATACATTATATTATTACAAGTCATAGTATGTTCATGCACAAGTTCAAAGTAGTACATGTACTAGCAATAGTCCAGAAGTCTTTCAGAGCAACTCTAACCACGTGAATATCTAACACACACGGCACTTCACCGGCCTCGTGTGCGACTCTCCCCCATCGCTGTCCCCAATACAGTGCCAAGAACTGAGCCTAAGCTGAATGGTTCCGACTGTAAATGCTTTCTTCTTATAAATTTACAGCAGGATTTGATTATTAGTTTCTTTCTCGAAAAAAATGGTTAAGTTAAACCGTTACTAAGATAAAGATATATGTCTATCTGAATTCTTTTTGTGTGTGGGAACAGACCTCTCTGTCGTAGATTTCTGTGGCGCAAGAAAAAGCCCAAGCATTGTCTGTTCATGAAGTAATGTTGTTTATCATATAGGCAACAGATATTCTGTGACAACTACTGAAATACAACCACAGGGGCAGTGGAGATTAGATCCTCTAGGTTATACCTATAGTAAGAGAAATCCACCGTGCAGATTGTGAGTTTTGTTGGCAGGTCAAAGGTGTGTTAGTTGTAACAACAGGTTTTTATTTGACTGTGCAGTGGTTAGTGCATGTCACAGCATTTGAGTTTTTTTGCTGAGAGTGTGGATTTCAGATTTTGATAGAATTTGACAGGATTCCTTGTAGGAGATTGTGGTGTGATAGCTGTTTGAAGTATCATTTTCTCCTCATTATAATTTCATTGAGAAGATTTTGCCTGGGTTGAAATATTTTTGCTTGAGGTGGGCAAGAGTCAGAGATATTGTCTTGAATGGGATATGAGAAAAAAGAATAACATGAAACATAACATTTTTAGCCCAGTGATAGAAGATACAAATATCCTTGATGGTCAACAATGGCCCAATATATTTAACATTTCATAAGTTAGTATATGTACCTGTGTTTTGTTCTTTTCTGTTAAGAGTTTCCTTAGTTTTCAAGATTTATATTGTGTTGGTGTAAATGAAACTGCTTTATTATTAATGCAGAGCAAGATATTGAATATTTTTTTTTTTTCTGGTGTATATGTCTTTGTGCAGGCTAGGTCAAGCAGGGTATTGCCTAATGATTGCAGATTGTTTCTTGTAGTATTTTGTTTACTAGTCTTTATATTTGCACCACAGGATTTAGCATTGATTACTTCCAAACTCATTTGACTACTTGAATGAGGTTCAGACCTTAATTGATTAACTTAGTGTTGCTAGAAATACAAATCAGAATAACATTTACTTCAGTTATGTTAAATCTATGAACAGTTAATCATGAATGTTAATTCTTTTTTTTTTTTTTTGGTTTAATGTATGTTTTTTTTTTAAACAATTTTCATAATTAGGGTTCAAATGGCTTGATAACTAGCTGTGGGGTGAATTTGCAATGCTTTGAAACATACAAACAATTGACATTACTGAAACTAGTAAAGCTGGAAGACATGGAAAAGCTTATACTTTAGACTGTTCCTTAGATTTGTTGGTTTGTAAGTCTTTAGCAAGGGATTTTTTTTTTCCTTATTTGTCCTTCTCTCTTATTTTGTCTCTCTCTCTCTTTTTTTTGTTATTGTTTTGGTGTGTTTGTTTTTTTACTTGTTTATTTGTTTATTGTTTGATTTTATTTTACACACATCAGGTTCATCTAGTAGTTGGAAACACAAGTTTACCTTCTAATTGCCAGCATTCTGACTCTGGATTCTGATAAATTATTTCAAACCACATACATGTATCCACTTTCTATTACTTGTTGTCATTGTTGTGTTTGGTTTTCTACAGTGAGTGAGGGTCATTAATCTCAGCACAGAGGAAGCAATAGGATTGGCATATATGGGACTTATGGCAGTAGAGAGTCAAAAGACAATGAAGTGGACCATAATTTGCAGGGGAAAAGAATGTCAGCATGTTCTGTATTGGTTTGTGGTGAGGAAATGAGTTGACACCTCATTGAGTTGAATTGTTAGAGACAGGTATTTTGGAGAAACATTTTTGGGATTTAATTTTGATTTCTGAAAGGGAGGTGTGTGTGTGTGTGTGTGTGTGTGAATGACTATGTGTATTAATTTATGTATTTTATGACCAAGAGTTTGTGTCTCATAAGGATATTGTCATTTTTTAGAGGGCATATATATGTTTAACAGGTTGGTTGAGAAGTTAAGATAATTATAAATAGTACAGGAAAATGAGAATCAGAAGAATTGAATAGTCTGAATGAGATCTTAGTTTAGATGGGACATTGTGACACAATAAAATTCGGTCAATATAGAGCATTTTACATACCGTTACTGGCATAAGCTTGAATAGGCAGCACTCAGGTTCTTATCAATAGTTCTATCAGTATATCAAAGTAAATATTGGCACAGTGGTGAAGTACACAATGGCAACCTATATGCCTTGCCAAACATGATATATGTACATGTATATCTTTTTTTTTTTTTCTTTGGCACACAATTTGTAGCTGTTTTTCTCAGTTGATAGATGTTGACTTTGAAAGCTATCATGTTCCTAAACTATACTTAGTACAATATAAATTAATAAGTCTGTTGCTTTTGTGAGAAGATGTATGAAAGAGACAATTTTGTAAGCAGCCTATCAATACATCAGGATGTATTTCAATGAATATTTTTGGGTGTGTATTGTTCCTTTGTTTTCAGATAGAACAACAACAAGTGGACATTTGAGTGTTGAAAAACTGGTTGAGAATAGTAAGAAGTTTCCCTTGTTGACTGCTATGTTTGGATTATAATTTGATCCAAGAATTTTCTTCATAGCTTTAATATCAATCTCAGGGGTGCAGATTTTCATTGTTGTGTAGAACAGATTTTTAATATGATAAGAGAGTTTATTGTTAGATGTGATCTCAGGTATTTCAGTCTTCTCTCCAGATGTCTCTGTTGTTGTATTTAATTTTGTCTTTGCTCTGACCTGAGGTATGGCACCCAGTAGGACCAGACACTCTCTTCTTTGCATAATGTCCCATCCTATGATGTACACACTCGTCTTTGCATTGTTAAAAGATGCATGCTTCGACCGTTTGCTTGACTAGTTTCTGTATTCAAGATCTGCCTCAATTTGTCCTCTTACTCACCTTTCTGGGACAAAAAATAATTGCATGGTTCCTGAATTTGTATAATCAAGGCCTGCACACCCGTTGCCTTCCTCTCAATGGTTTCATGAATGCCACCATTTTTGTTTACAGACTGTACACTCTCAATGCTAGGGGGCACCACATGTCATGGTAAATGTAAATTTGGCCTAGCATCCAGTCTTATCGGTACAGTGTCTTTGATTGCACAACCAAAATGGGAACATGTGAAGTCCGTAGAATGAAAAGTACCTCAGTCACATATCACACATTCTGAATCAAGATTGAGAAATTTCACATAAAAAAAAAAAAGGGGTGAAAAAAGAAAAAGTGAGAGATCAACAGTTAAAATGTAATGAGCAAGCATCCAAACAGCATAAACTGGTATAGCAAATGACCTCAGAAAAAAAAATGTGTCTCTTTTCAAAACAAATTCTCTCAGTTATACTTTTCTTTCTAGAGTCTTCGTTTCATCTGGAGTTGTTGCAATGGTTTTACTTGACAAGACTGGTGTGTATTGTTTTTGCAAGAGGCCTCCCAAAGAACAGAACATTTAACGCAGTTGCCTGAATGATAGCCTTGTGATATGATGATCCTACCAGAATAGCTGCCCAAAGATGGCTGAAAGGTGTATTATTCACCAATGAACAGACAAGTGGCTTCGAGCGTATGTGGCTTATGTCTTCTGTAATAGTTTTGTTGTATGAAGTCAAAGTGTAAGAGAGCATCATCTGCTCACTTTTACTCATTAAGTTTCTTATTCAGCTTTCTATCTGATTTGCTTCAAAATGTTTTATTTGTACATGTACAATGTAGTTATATTCAGTCAATGGAATTCGCTTTTTTTAAAATATGCTGATTACTCAGGATCTTTAGTGGAATCAGCAATACCGGTACATTCATGATACTGGTCAGCAATAGTACATGTATTAACAGCACTTTGTCCTTGTGTGAGCCATCATTCAGGCACAGATCTCGACGTATTTTATGTCTCCAAAGTGTGGTTGTTAGGGATGGAGAGTAAATTGACAGTTAATTAGCTGTGAACATTGCCAGAAATTTTACCACTACTGTGAGTATGGAACAAACTGTAACCACAATACATTTTATGCTAATGTTAATATCAGGCTTATTCTGAAAGTTGTAATTTGATTTTTTTGTCATAGACTTATAGAGTTCTTGATATTAAGTTGATGTGCTAAATATTCAAAATATTTTTTTTTAATGTCACTTTAGAAGAACTATATTGTTGAGGAATTGGTCCCAGGAGTGTTAATATTTAAAAATGTTTTGCACTAGAAGTGATTATACTATTTGATGCCAGTAATATTTTACTGTATTTTTCTGTCTGATCAGAAGCTATCACATTTGTCACTGTCTGTTGAGTTGACATAAATAGCATGTAGCCTTATGCAGATATGAGTAACTGATGAGTGGGTAGTGAGAATTGACTTGCAGTTGGCTCGTGCATCTGGACTGATTGAAATCTCTCATGAGGGAATAGAATTTGTATTTTTATTTGTGGTCTGTTATTTAAAAAAAATCCATCTCATAGCTCTCGTCTTTAGGTCACTTTTTAACTTCTCACTAACAAAGGTCATGCCTCATTAAGTTATTCTGCCATCAAACCACTCTTTACCTCTGTGATAAAAAAGACACATCCTCACAATTGTCATGCAAACAGAGCTCATCAACAAGTTTTAGTCATAAAGCATAATGAAAAAAAATTCCATTACCTTTCTTCATTGTGACAAGAAAAGGTCTTAGGCAAGCCAGTTTTAACTTTGTGTAAAACCAAACATAATTATAATCATTCTCTATTTTGCACCTTTTGATGCAGAGGATCAGAAGTAAACATTTTCATAATGTAAAAACATCCACAGAGAAAAACAGCTATTGAATGAACAGGGAAAGTAAATCAGATCTCAATTTTTCCATATACAGTATATAGTTAGTGGTGCCAGTGTGAAAAAAGAATGTATTGTAATGTAATTTCTTTGCTGAAAAATAATTTAACTGAAACTCTCCCATTTCACGAAAAGCATGCTTAAAGTTAACTCCTGTGAATGGTCCCATGGCCAGTAAGACATAAGCTTCTCAATGAAGCTTCTTCGATATGGGACTCACTTCATTATTGCCTGACATACATGGATAATGAAGTAAACTCCACTTTCTTTCCTCAGTATAGCAAGAGAATGATAAACAAAATGTACACTTTACCGTGTAGTTTTATGTAAACCCAAAAATAATCATGGTTTTCCTCAATGTCTTACTTAAATGTATAAGATATGGAGGTAAAAGACCATTTTCATAATGTTGGTGTCCTTAGGGAAAACCAAATACATGTACATACATACATGTATATCTGTGTGATCAAATTTTATCAGGTCAGACTTGTCCATTGCCCTCTCTACCAAATCATTTCCTACTACTAGTAAGTTTATTTTTTTCCTTTTACTTAATGCCATTCCACTTTTCCCCCACTTTCTCTTTTTTTTTTTTCTTTTTTTTTTTAAGCGATACATGTACATTTAGTTGTTTCAGAGATGACTACTGGTGCGTCATTTTTTAAGCAATACATAGTTTAAATTACATGTAATTTGTCTTGAAGGCTATATTGCAGCAAATACTTGTTGCAAAGTATGTGTATGTCGCTGGCTAGAAAGTGTTTGGGGGTGAGTGTATACAGTATAATGTATCAATCGGGAATAAATGTCCATTTGTTGATCTGAATTAGAAAATTGGAAGATATGGTGATTATCTCAGTACCAAATACAAAAAATTGGGCATTCATGTTGATTACCTCTTATGGCCAATTTCTGTTACGAAACGTATGGTGTATCTTGATTTGCTTTGAAATTGACAATTGGTTATTCATTTATGCTCTGATTTCTTTAAGACCTTTTGTGTTCTGAATCTTTGAGGGTTGACTTGACAATGTTATTTAGTACAGAAAAAAAAAAAAAAATAATTGAAAAATGAAGAAAGCCTTCAAGAACTCATGTAGATGTCTTGTACTTTCAATGAGTAAAATGGAATAGAATACCTGAGTGGTATTTTCGTGATTGTTCTTCTGTATTTTGGGGGGATAGCTCAATTCTATAATTGATTGCTAGCTGTATCAACAAATGTTATGGATGAAAGTCCATAGAATTGTGGATTCTTTAGTTTAAGTGGGGTTCTCTCATAGAGTGAAGTATGAATTGTTTACTCACTTTTACTCTAGTATGGCACCTGACATATTGTACTTGATGAAAATAAGAGTGAAACAGAAAAAAACGAAAGTAGGCATTATGATTTTGGTGTGTCAGCCATTTGACTGATTTCTTTGTGTTTTAGAAGATAATAATAATAATAATAGTAAAATTGTAATGATATTTCAGGAAGTGCAATGAATTTAAAACGAAGTTGAAACATGCTTGTAATGAAGTCGCACTTAATGTTTTCTTATGGAGAAGTACTTGTACATAGTAGTAGTTTCATAGAAAAGGCCATAATATTAGCTGTCGTAAATGAATTTGGGTATGTTGTGCTCAAGTGAGACATTTGCCAATAAACTCATTTGGAAACTTCACAGGCCTAGCCACATGATTAGAGCGTTCATCACCCACCACTTGATCATGAGAAGAATGCGAATAAGTCCATGCAAATTCTTTAGCATCTCTGTTCTTGTCTGTCACTCTCTTCTTCATTATATGTATCAAGTGCCATTAGCCATCCTTATGTTATTATATGTACACACTTAATTTATGTTGACAATTTGTGCAGTTCTCTACTATTGGTATTTAATTATATTTGTTGTTTTTATCTCAATTTTTGACTGTTATTATAGATCTATGTACTTTCTTTGATTTATTATAGTTTTTGAGAGAACGAAAGCTTGTCTATGTAGGCCTACTTTTTTGAAAGCTGACAGGATGGACTGATACATGAGTGAGTGAATTCTTCCTACATTTACAGTGTATGATTGTCAAACCTCAGAACCTGAATGTTTGAAAATTAAATTTTCTTTTATCTGAAAATACCAACCCTTGGTTTTTGGAAAATGTATTACATGTACTTTTGAGTATGTGTGTTGTTTTCCAAATTTGGTCAGATCTGCATGAAAAGGCTTAAATGAATTTAGAGTTTTGTGTAATGGAAGCCTGCATGATTGCCTCACATAATATGGTGATTACTGCTTGTATTTGATGCCTACAACAAAAAATGAAGAATTGATTGAACTTCAATAAGTTCAGCAGTGTGAATTTATTTTGTATGTTGCATGGTTGAAATAGGAATGTTGGCTGTTGTTGAACTGCGTTCTACACAAATTTTTGCACTAAAGATCCAATATACAGTTGAGTCCACCCAAACCGAACTCTGATAATTCAAATAAAAACAAGACAAAATAGATTTTTTTTCCCTCTTTGTGCCCATTAAATGCCTCTCGCATAAATCAATGCCATCACCGTGAGTTTCCTTTAAATCGAACCCGTCAGCACCGCCCGAAGGTAAAAATCGGTGTTCGTTCTCTCCACGTGGTTCCCACCCAACGGGGGAAAACAAAGGAGACATCGTCATGGATGGGGCGAGAGGGATCAGGCAATTAATTTGCATAAATGCACTGTGAATGGGCCGGCGCTGTGGCTTCAAGTGGGCCATGTATCATCCTCACAGAGCCTTTTACTGCTCTACAGGTAGATTCGGTCAAACACATGTATGTACAGTACTATTACTAGTATTACGATATAACGTGGGTAAACAACCCGAGGTGTTGCGCCTAGTGCCTGTGTTACAATGACTAGGTGACGGTAGACTATAGCTCTAGTCAGTATTTTATATGGTGCTCTTTCGCCTGTGGTTGACTAGCTTTATTTTACAGACTAGATCTATGTGATGGCTTCCTATAACCCACTGAAGAGAAATAAGATGGCTCTTTCCATTGAGTCGAAAATGAAAATGTTGCACGAAATAGATAGAAGTGTGATGTCCAAGAAGGCCATAGCTGATAAGTATGGCATTCCCCAAATACATGTATACCCCACGATATTAAAACACCGGGAACGTGTGGAGAAAGCGGCAGCCTCTTCAACTTTTTTTTCCTCATATGTAATTTGGGAGTTGTTTCTCCTGTCAAAAAACTGGAAGACGAACTCTCATAAACTGAACCCATGAGGATGGTCCCAACAAATTCGATTTAAGCAGACTCGACTATTGGAATAAATACAATGTACATTTGAAAGTAAGTACAGTACATTTTTAAGGGCTGGGATAGAAAGAGATTGATATCTTTAGTCTTTACAATGTAAAGACGAAAGTCCCCTGGAAAAACACCAAAACAAAAGTTAAAAGCAAAAACAAAAAATTACACAAAACTTGTTCCCAGTTAGTTATTGCTCATTTAGTACAGTGTAATCCACTTATATCGACAGCCGCTTTATCGACATTTTTATATATCGACATATTTTCCAATTACGGAATTTTTCCTTCAATATCTTTACTTAATAATTTC
>JBCAUA010100311.1:0-10268 GCA_038406235.1 Peronia verruculata
ATCATACATCGACACTCAAATTTATTAATGCTGGACACATGCACACCGTGACAAAATGTCCCCTTTATAATGATTGCAGTCTCCATACATGTGAATTTAAGTCTATGTTATCTGGCAAGTTTTGCAACTTTTAGCGCAACTTTTTTTTTTTTTGCAACTTTCTAGCGCAACTTTTGCAGATTTCCAGCACAACTTTTGACCACTTTTTTTCACAATTTTCTGGGGGGCCAGCATAGAGGAAAAAGATTTACAAGCAGAGCACACACGTTGAAAACATGTTTGCATCAGTTATTGAACTAAAAAAATTCATTAAAAAATCAATGAATAGGCCTACTACATGCAATTAGATCTGTGTTAAGCCTGATTTCTGTGCTTAGTAACTCAGTGAGCTATACATTATGAGACTGATTACCCATACATGTGCAATGACATGATATTATATATTATACAATTCATTTTGCATGCAGTAATATCTGTGCCATATACCTCAGTCCTAAAAAAAATGACAACTCCAAATTAAACGAATAAAATGAAGGTGCTATAGGAGAAAACCAGTCTAACAAATTGAAAACATTGTATCAGTTATTTACTTCTTTGTTTCTCTTGCTTTTAGTTTTACCTTGGGAGATTGTCGTACCCACCCCTTTTACTTCCCTTTGGCAGACAAAAGAAGTGTTGAATGAACAGTGTAAAAAGGATCAAATCCCTCTACTTCATGCCATTTGAAAGGCCTGACAATAGAAAAATCTGTTACAAAATTATTACAACAGGAAGCAAACAATTTCACTATACCACAATTTTTAAAAAATATTTTTTATGACGTATGTTTCAAGTAAAAAGGGCAGAAATGGCTGTTTCCTTCATTTCTGTTCTTGATCCACACCTCTTTTATGGTCAAAACGACCTTCCATTAGTCCATGTACATTTTCAAAATGGCTATGTTATGCAAGCTACCGTTCAAAATAAATGAACTAGGCATTCCACTTGGATTCATATTTCAACATGTCATTTTAAGGAAATATACCCTACTCCACATAAGATGGAGTACAAGGTAGGTCAGTTAGACTCTGGCTATTAGTACATGTATTACCTGGTGTTTACCCAGAAACCTACACAGTGTGGGGTTAAAAACTCTCTATTATCTGTGTAATATTATATAAATCAGGAAACATCAAATGAGAGATGATGAAGTTGCAAAATGCATGCATAAATGAATTTTTCTGACAAATTATTACAAAATCTGAAAATATGAGCAAAATGCAGTTTTTCAGACAAGTTGCAGAGTTACAAGTTTATAATGCCGCTTTTCCAATAAGTTGTGAAATGTGAGTATTGATGCAGTTTGTTTGACAAGTTGCAAAATAAAAGATTTCATATAACTTTCCAAAAGGGCAAAAGGTTGCGAAATATGAGCACTGACAGTTTTTCCAACAAGTTTCAACTCAAGATGACGTTTCCCGCAAAATATGCAGGATGGTCTGGTGGTCAATTGAGATGTTTCCTACAGTACAACCCTTGCAGGACTGACTTTAAAAGTTTTTCACACCAACCCATTTCCTGCAAATGCCCCGGGAACCATCTCTTTACTGTAAAGTTACCATTTGTTTCATTTCATACTAAGTTTGGCAGAAATCAATTGGTCACTTTTTGAGTTTTTGAAGATCAAGGAAAGTCACTTCAAAGTGAAAGTAGGGAAGGAAAACAGTAGTGATTACGGGCATAGTACTAAGAAAGCAAAGAACCAGTATCTTCTTTGTCTATATCTAGTGCTTCTACATCTAGAGCAATTTCTGCTGCACAGCAGGCCGAGATGTAGAAACCGTTGCTGTCTGACTATTGGACAACTCAGCTAGATCTACATTTTCCCCAAATTCTCGGGAAACCCGAAATCATAGAAAAAATAATTGAAAAATAACTACATGTATGTGACACAATCCACTTCTGTTTTCTGTATCAGAAAGTGTTGATCTTGTACTGCTATAGGTGTTAAAATGGTTGATGTGGGACTATGAAAAGTGTGTTTATTAATTTTTTGAAACTCTACTGAAAATGCCAGTCTTCAGTGTATCCAAACTATAAAAAAAGGTCAGTCTTCAGTAAGTTAAAGTAAGAGCTTTTTAATGCAGCTTTTTCAACAGTGCAAAATCTCAGCATTGATGCATTTTTCCCAACAAGTTGCAAAAATAACGATTTATTATAACTTTGCCCACAATTTTGCAAAATGTGAGTACTGATGCATTTTTCTAACAAACTACTTGAATGGTGCTTTTCCAACAAGCTGTGAAATATGAGAATAAATGCATAGAACTCTATGGACATTCGAGTAGTTGCAAAGTAAGAGCATTAATGCTGCGTTTCTGAATGGTTGCAAAATGAAATGCAAGTTTTCTTACAAATTGCAAAATAAGAGCTATTATGCAGATATTCTGAACTTGTAAAAAAGCTCACACTGGGTCATAATGCTGATTTATTGAAAAGTAGATAGATGTTTCTGAAAAAGAATCCTATAAGTATAATGATACTGATGATAATGATACACACTGACCTATACACATACATAATTTTCACTCAAGAAAAGCATCATCATCTTTTTTTTACATTTCCATCTAAAACCATAACTCAATTTACTGCAGAAAATTGCATTAAATACAAGGATCAACAAACCAGCATGATTGTCATGATTTAATTTGTGATAAGTGAAGACTGTTCACAACTAGACCACATTCAGACATAAATAAACATAAAATACTACTAACATATATATAATTATTGTAATGCTGTATTCGTTTAGTATACACATGGAAGTAAACATCTGGTCCGAAAACAGAAATAGCACAGGCCTATTGGACTAAAGTAAAACTTCTTGAATTTGCAGTTGTTGCATACTCAGCACCAAACTGAACTGAATAGAAAAAAAAAAAAAAAAAGGGCTATCCTTTTGGGTCTTGAATAAGGGCAAATTGCATGTAGGTAACATTTTCTGTTGTACACAGTGATCTTGCACCAACACTTTAAAACCACTTGCAATCTCAAGATCGACTTAAATTCGGTGAGACAATAATTTCATAGGTACCGATAGAGAAAGAGTACATCATGTATTAGTTTCATTAAGGGCATGTTCTACCAAAATAAAAATAAAAAATTTAATAAAAAAACTGTTTTTTTGCATGCATGCACAACTATAAGGGAACCATTATATAGCTTTCCCCCCTCATAAACAGCCTTTCATCGAGTGTTATGTGGCTAACAGTTTACAGTAATTTGGCTACATGTAATTATTTTTGCCCCTTAACTTTGTGATATTACTTCAGAATATTTCATTCATTTGCTTGTCTTTTATAAAGTGTTTGTTACGTCTAAATATAACAGTCAGTTTACTTATCCAATAATTATAGAATCAATTAGATCTAGATTTAGATTACATAATATATTTGGTAAATTACAGCACAGTCTCCTCTGGTTAAATGTTCAATCTCTTTTCATCATGGTGGATTTGTACTACTAATCAAAAGAATGCTGAACCAGCTTTGTTGCCAATCGACTTTGCCTGTGTCAGTTTGATAATGTGCCAATCTGGTTCTATGAATAGCACATCACTGTTTTCTGATGAATTTGTCAGTCGTCATTTTCTTCTTGTCTTCTGTTCCTTTACTTTTTTTTCCTCTTGGGATTGAGAGAAGAACTCACATTTTGCCGGCTGAAAGTTTGATTTTTCTCTGATCGATAGTTCACAGCTGGGCTGTTGTTTACACCACTGTTTTCTGCAGTTTTCAAGGCTCTCATTAATGGGTAATATCAATATCATGTTTAGCTTTCGGACAACTGCATAAGACATTTAGACAATGAACTGCTTGAGGATATAAAAATAAACCTGTCTCCATTGTCAAAATCCTAAGACAGCTCATAGCAGCGCTGTTGTCTACACCACTGTTTGCTGCAGTTTTCCAAGGCTCTCATTAATGAGTAAGATCAATATCATGTGTAGCTTTTAGACAACTGCATAAGACAATGAACTGCTCTGGAATATCAAAATAAACCTGTCTCTTTCATTGTTAAAATCCTATGAATAGCTTTTTTTTTTTTTTTAATGAAATGTTTCATCTAAAGTAAAAACAAACAGAAAATATGCACAAGCAGCTGATCTTGCACTACCACTTTAAAATTTTGCAGTCTCAACATTGAATTAAATCTAGTGAGACAAAAAAGTAAAGACAGAATATTAGTTTTATTAGGTAGGCTTTCACCGCTTGCAAGTGGGAGCAAAGAACCTCCTTTTATGTCCCAGGCACCCATGTCGGGAAGAAATTCCTTGAAAAATCTCATCTCTGGATCACACTGGAAATGGTGTCTCCCATTCTGAGCTGAATCAGGTTGATGTGGTGAATTTTCATAAAGTTTTTGTGAAAGATGAACAATTCAAAGGAAGATTTTGGTGCAATCTGAAGAGAAGCTTTCCATCTCAGAATCTGAGACAGGTCAAGAGGCAGCTGAAAGCCACAGATGACTGTTTTCTAAGATCAACACCATTTGTCAAAATTGCTCAAACGCTTTGCGGATGAAAAGTCTCTGAGCAGACTGAATGGTCTGTAATGGAGCATTTTGTCCATTCACACTGGAAATGTGAAAGTGGGAAAGGCACTGATCACTTTCTAAGTCTCAGTTTAGGCAATCGTTGACGAATTGAGCCATCAGCTTACACAACACAGACTGGTACGGTGATGAGGCAGAAATTGGAAAGGTCATTGTAGTCTTTTCCAGTCTGGGGAAGAGATCCTGTAGTAGCATGTTGTCAGGATGAAGAAAACATGCCTGTTGACCACAGCTGGTTGAACAAGTTCAGAAGTCCGGCCAGAACTTCCAGGCAGTTCTTTTTCAGGTTCTGATTGTGAATTTTAGCCTGGTTCCGGAGCAGTGTTGCTAGAAGAAGTGTGACTGCAGCCCATCCATGGAAAAGTTGTTTTTACCCAGTATAGAAAAATATCTCAAAATAAAAGAAAAGTAGCTCCTTGCAAACTAATCAAAGCCAGAAAAAAAAAAAAAAAAAAGACGCAGATAACTGTGAAGAACTTGATATATATATATATATATATAAAAAAAGATGCAGATAAAAAACTGAAGAACATGATATACATGTAGTTCAACTTGAAGAGGCTGGTGATACTAGCCAAATTTTTAACCCACCTGGTTCTTTGTTGGGGCAATAAAGAAAACATATATATATGAAATGTACCTACAATACTGCTGTGTAGGCCTACAACAGAAAATGTTAAGCAAATAATTTCCTTCATGCATAGGAGAAGGTTTTCAATTTTTTAAAAAAAGTAAATGAAATAGTTTGTTTCTAGAATTAGAATTTTACAGGTTCTGATTTACAATGGTTAACTAAATATGTAAGATTTCTTATAAAGGGTACATCTAATCTATATTCAATCCCCCACCCCATGGGAAAGTTGTAGTGATAGGGTATGGAGACAGAGATTGAGAAATTGATTCTCTCTTTCTTGCCAGTGGCCTTGTACACTCAAAAGTGGCTGAGTAATGCTGGTTGAGGGAGTTTGACACAAATGCAGTTCATTAGCAATGGAGCACTCCTCCTCCTCCTTGGCAAGTGAGTAGATTCCACTGCATACTTGTGCAACAGTAGAGTTATTGGTAAAGCAAATAAAGGTCCTATATAAATATTTATCTTATCATAATCTGCAGGACTAGCAAAATACGCTGTATAAACAATTAACATACAACACTAGCTACTGTGTGATCAAAGGAGTTCACTGTTTGCAGACTGCTATTTTGCCTAGGCGGAGAACACAGAATATGTTTTTAACCTACCTGGGTCTCTTTGTTGGGGCAATAAAGAAAACATATATAGAATGTACAGGTTTACAATACTGCTGTGTACAATAGAAAATGTTAAGCAAATAATTTCATGCATAGGAGAAGGTTTTCAATTTAAAAAAAAAATGATGATAAGTTGATGTCACAAGGCCAGTGGAAAGAGATCAACACTTCTGTAATTCAACACAAGCATATAGCTGAACTTTATGTTGAGATAATCTCCACTGGGAGGTTGAGAGACGTATTACATAACTTAATGGCTGGACTTCAGTCAGTTCGACAGGGCTGTGTGCACTTTACTACTGTATTCGTTTTTATGTCACTTGAATATTTGGTGATTTTTTCCCCCATTTCCACTCACCATACAGTTCTACCTTTCATGTCAAAGCATAACACGTGACACACTTTAACAATCTTAATACGAAATTTTCCAGGAATGGAAAACATTCTGTGCCATCAGTATTTCGTAACAGCCAAAAAGGCATTTGAAAAACTATCCCAATCCTTGGATGCACTTAAATTCACAGATATACTATTACGTATATTACTACTAATAACTATGTCTATGGTTTAATGACATTACTATCTCCGTTGGAAAAGATGGAATTGTTTGATCAGTGCTCTGTTCTTCAAGACTGTAGATAATGTTGAGTTCAGAATGTTATACTTTCTGCAGATGTCAGACTTTTTCATAAAACCTTCATCAACTTCATGAATCAATCATTCAATGTCCTTTTGAACTGAAGCAATAGTTTGATTTTGATGAATGCCTCTTTAGCTGCTAGATTAATAGTCAATATCAAGCGCAGGTTGACAGATCTTCACTGTTGCTTTGTGAATTGTGAAATAAACGTTTTATGCTTAGTTCGTCCTTCTTAAATCCAAGTCTGTCCTCGGCCAACTGCAATACTGAGCAAAAATTACACTAAGCGTGTGTGGTAGGCTACGATTTGTCCTACAATTTGACTGCATAGATCACAGCTGATTTATGGGATCTCAGTTCCATTTGGTTTAGATTTTATGTCAAAGTCTAGACTGTTGTTGACATTGATTTCGACAATAATTGTAAGAAAAATTTACCATAAATGAGTGGCAAGTTTGATAAATAACTTAAATAACTGTACCACGCACTCCTACTTTTTTTCAGATGAACTAAGCGTTTTTGACTTATAATTTCCTCTTTTTTTTGAACCTTTTCCCAGTTGGATTGTTTTTAGAAAATCATACATGAATTTCATTTTTTCCTTCTGGTTTTGCTCGATAAGAGATTTCAGCTCAGCAAACCTTTGTCTTGATTCCATTTTCATCGCATCTCTGTCACGTCTTTGTTCTTCTAGTAAGTCAAGCACTGAAGCAACGAGAGACTGTAATTTATTCATCTGTTGATTATTTGACTGAACATCCTTTTGTAGTGTAGCTATGTCAGATTGAGCTGCTGGCTTGAAGATCTGGCTTTCTTGCAAAGACAAGGGGACCTGCGGTGAGTTTTGAGGGAATGAAGAATAATCAGGATAGGCCCCATTTACGCTGTCTTTTTCGCTCGCAACAGAGTGGCTGGCGACTGTATCACTGTTTCCACATGTAACCTTGACTTGTGCTCCTGCTGAGAAGACAGGCATGTCTGCTGATGCAGTTCCAGCACTATGAATGCTAGAAGATGATGGTGTGGAAACATATTCCCTCAGCAACTGCTGGTTGTTCAGTCCTTCACCTTCCAAATCTTGTGCACTGAAGTTGTCATATGAGTGTTTTCCTTTAAGGACTTGACTCAATTCAGCATAAAATTCTGGAAGTCTTTTTGGTCCCATATCTGGCATTTTTTTACTAAGCTCATAGTCTTTAAAAGTGCGCTCAATATTACGCCACTTTTGTGAACATTTGTCTCCTGGATTTTCAAAGATGAATCCAAGATGACCCATTTCTTCTCCAATCTCTTGCCACACGGCCTGCAAAAAAAATGAATAGAGGGTAGATATTTACAGCTATGCCTCATGTTCTCCCTGAAAACTAGAAATAAAATATAAGACTCCTCCTCTTATGATACTAAAGTAAGCGATCTTAAGTCCCAAATTGGATATCAAGTATCAGACAAAGCGTAGTATTTGATAAGATGACCCACTCTCTTCTTCACCTTTGTTTAAAAAAAAACAAAGAAACACAAAAAAAAAGCCTCATACTCCACCATCCAGCACAATGCAGTTGAGGCCTGCCTACCAACTGTAATGTAAAAAGCTTACAGAATGGGGAGTGGAACGGTGCAATGTGCTAAATTTAACCTCAAATTGACAATTTCAAGAGAAAAAGGAAACATTCACGCACGGAATTTTCACAATGAATTGTAGGAAAAAAGTATGTAGATTGCAATTGTCATATCGTAACAATTTCTCCCCCATTTTCACTGATGAATCTCTAAAAGCTCCAAATTTGTGTTAGTGCCATCTCTTGTTATAGTTGTAGCTGCTAGTTTTTCATTATTTCTGAAACTGAATGGTTAAAAATATTGAGTAATAACATGTAGATAACATTATGTCTAGAGTATTCAGAACTGTCAATGACCGCTTTAGTGTTTGGAACTGGTGGCTCTCTTTTACCCCTCAGTAGTATTGCTAGTACCAAAACCCACTCACTGAAAGGGGATTATTTGACTAAGAACATGTAAAGTCAGAAATTACAAAAAATTTGAGAAAAACAGATACAAATACAGTCGAGTCCACTCAAATCTAACCGGGGCAATACAAATTTCTAACAATTCAAATAACACTGAAACCACAAATTTTTGTTTTTACTTCTTTGCACCTATTAAATCATCATCATTGCTTCCTTTGGAGTGCCTCTCAGGATTTAATAATTTACCAGCTTCCCCATTCCTCCTCGTTCTGTGCCTATCTCAAAGTGTCCTTAACCCTCAAGTGTTTTTTTGCAAAGGATTTCGATCACCCGTGATCGATGGATTTACCCTATTGTTTTCTGTGATGTTTTTGTTAAAACCTACCAAAAAAATGTATTTTATGGTAAATTATGATAGTCTGAAACAACCCGTAAGGCCCAACAACTTGCCGGGAGTTAGAATTAGTTAGATGGATGTGAACATGTGTATGCCTGTGCCATGAAGTGGACGGTGGTGGAGAGGAAAGCCATCCTCCTTCCGCCACTCTCCGCATGGACAGGTGATATTATTATAATGTAATTATTTATAGTGATCATTCAGTTTACTTTTTTTTTTTTTTTTTTTTAAATTTCACTTCTTTCTTTTTTGTTTTTCTTTATTCTTCTTATTTGCAAGTCCCTGCTCTCATCTGGGGAAGGTGGACTGGTTAAAAACAATTAAAGATGCACAATAAGGGCCCCACATTTTATTATTTGACCGTGTTTTAGGTTGATCCCTGTTTGGGGGGGGTTTATATGGTTTTATAAAATCAAAAGGAAAAGTAAAAAAAGTATGCTGGTAACCACTGCTGCAGCCCAACAAGACAATATAAAAAAAAAAAAAAGAGACAGCTGAGAAAGCCCTCATGTAGGGCTGAAAAGCTTAAGAAAAACCTAACCTAAAAAAAAATAATCTGGACACAAAAAAAGAAAATAAAAATTAGTCTGAAGCATAAAATTTTCAAAAAATGCATCAAAAGAAAGTGCACTCTTAGTTTTGTGTTTCGACCACCACCTTGAATTTTCCGATTGGGCACTGGGTGGAATAGTACCACATTTTAGCTACTTTGGCCTCCAGTATGTCGTCTAGCAAAATATTTCTGCACAGACTAGGAAATGATAACTTGTGGTGGATTTTGACACTGATTATGGAAATTAGCCATGAACATTGCCAAACAAAGGCTGTCCATGATAGTAAGGTCTTCTCTCTCTTTGTGACTGCATTTCTTCATTCTAAAACCCCGATATAGTAGAGGAGTACAATCACAGACACTATCCAGATAAGACCAGAAACTCCTTTCTTCGCATCACTAAAAAATGCATGCACAGCCACATCCCCTCTTAGCCTTCACATCATCAAAAAATGGGTATTGTGCTGGTTTTGATTCAAGATCTAGATTAATGTGTGCTCGAACTCATCTTTCTCAATCTTTTTTGGAAAATGAAAAAACTGCATGCCTGGTTCTTGAATTTGTGTAATTACACTGTTGCCATTGTACACTTAACGCTGGCCAGGGCTTTCCATCTCTCTATAAACATTGACTTTTAGTTTGGTCCAAGTGGGCAGGACGAAGCATATCATATTACCCTACGCAGAGGGTTACCGGGCAATTATGGCCTGTCACACACCACTGAGCAAGTTTACCTGTGACTTGGAGGGCAGCATTTGGAGTAACTAAATTTTAGTTTTAACCATCTGTTACAAAGCTGTTTTAAGCATTAGGAGAGAAGAAAGTATATGCACACATAGCTACAGATTTCCACTTTCTAATGATATAAATTTTATG
>JBCAUA010100322.1:0-10268 GCA_038406235.1 Peronia verruculata
CCTACCTACCTACCTACCTATCTATCTATCTATCTATCTATCTATCTATCTATCTATCTATCTATCTATCTATCTATATTATGAGCAACATCATTGGACTACACTATGTTCTGTTTGGAAAGAAATTCCAGTGAAAAGACTGATGAGAGAGTCTTTTATCTTATCCCATAAACTTCTTAACACTCCTAGGATTAAAGAAAGTGTGATGAGCCAGCAGTTTCCTCTGACTCCATTAGGGTTAAAGGGGGACGAGCGGCCAAGATGCTGCTCCACATCAAATCAAAGCTCTGTCAATCTTCCCAATGTTTGCTCTCGCTATCCGTTTGATTTTTACGGATTGGGTGTTATTTCCTCCCTGGTGTCTCGTCAGAACCCCGTCTGATACCAACAGGCAGGCCCATTTCTGGCAGACCAAGCACACTGGAAGGTTCGGGGATGAATAAATGCATACAAAGTAAGTATTGGCTCAAGTATCCACTTTATTCGCTCCGAGTGGGACATGGCTACATCTTACAAAATATTCCGTATAAAAGAACAGCAAGTGACAAAAGAGTCAAGATGTAAAGAGAGACATTTTGTCTTTTTTTTTCTTCTTTTTTGCTACAGACTAATATAAGGTTAAAACAGTATATCTGTCTGTGTTATTTCCTAAACACTGTTTACTTGGTTGCCCTGAAGAACGACCAAGTTGGTTAGAAAACTTGGCTCACATTTCGGCTTTCATTTCAACATCAAGATAAAGTTATCTATATGTGTTACTTACTTTTTTAATTGTTTAGTTAGTGGCCGGTGGGGCAGTCTTTTTCAATTTTATAAAGTAGTATATGTGCTGAATTTAATGGCACATCAGCACAATCACGGCTATGCTGCGTATAGCACGGTAAAAAACGTGAATGAATAAGAAAGATAAATCAAATTTTGTGTATACGGTTAAATTAAGTAATTAAACGGTGTAGAAGGAAGAAAAGACTATCATGTAATCATCACCCTCCAACACCAGATAGTCGGGCTGGAGAGCTAAAGAAAGACCGAGACAACCTTAAAGTGACTCTACATGACAGCCCCACTCAAAGCTTATGTCTCCCCTCCTACGGGTACCCACCACCCGCCATGCAGCTGACAGACGCCTAGATCTCCCGTCAACACTAATCGTTGACCACTACACTCTCCATCAGGATAGACAGATCCAAGCATAACACAATCTCATGTTCTCTTTTTCTCTCTATCTCCATCTATAATATATTTTATATTATTCATTTGTTTCTCCCCGTCTGTGCACACTCCAAACACATTTCCATAAATCGGCGGATCAAAGGGAGATAAGGTTATCCCAGTAATGGCATAACTGACAAGGGGGTGATAGAAACATCCAATTACTTATCCTCAGGCATACAATAAGAGGGGGAAAAAAATCCATTTAAAAAATAATAATAATAATAATAACACCAGTTACTCCGAAAGAACGTGCTTTCATCGATATTGTATTTCATTTTGTACTGATTCTATTTACACATACAGATCCCAAGGTCTAAGAAAAATGAGGACAGCACTGTGAGGAAGATGTCTGGTTATAAAGAATTTGTCCTGCCTGACATCGATGTGAACAACGTAATGTCGGGTACTCAGAGAGCGAGAGTGATTTTATCGATGTTTCCATTTTCTGCTGTCTGTATGCACATGAGGGAAAGTTGTGAAAATTACCCATTGAGGTGTTCAAAATAAAAACTCATCAACAACAACAACAACAGCAACAACAACAAGAAAAACAACAGCAACAGCAACAACAAGAACAACAAATATGAACAAAGCTGCCAGGAATACCTTGTTGCAGGAACGATGTCTTGAGAGAATTAGTTTTCAACGATTTTTTTTTTTTTTTTGCTGCTAGGTTTATACATACAACTCCAAGACTGACAACTAAGACACACACCCTCCCCCCCCCCCCCCCCCCACTCCTTTTCAGGGCTTTTCTATTGCGACATAACTCGGAAATATTCATAACCTTGGACTTGGGTGTAAACACATTAGAAAATGAGATATCGATGAAAACGCATCATGTTGTTCACACTGATGACGGAACACAATACTTGCGATCACATCTCGTACTGACAGTTCTGTTCTGTTCTGAATCTCAGCTGTCAACCTTGTGATTTGTATGTATAAACCGGGCAGAAAGATGAAAATCGTTCAAAACTCATTCTCTTATTAAACAGCCCTCGGAACGAGATTTTCCTGGCAGCTCTGCCCAAATTAAATTTATTGTTGGTGGTGGTGTTTGAAAATGACCTTTTAGGTGCTCAAGAATAAATAAATAAATAAATAAATAAATAAATAAATAAATAAATAAATAAATAAATAAATAAAATTAAATTGAAAATATAACATAATAATAATAATAATAATGACAATTTTATGTCATGACATTTTATATGTTTTCATTATTGCCCTGAAGAAGAGTCAAATTGACTCGAAAATTTGGCAGATTTGACCATCACTATCAAGTTCTTTAAAGATTTCTGTGTTATTTGTTTTTCTTGAATTGTTTTATTATTTGCCGGTCTGACAGTTTTCTTATATTTTTATAAAATAATAATTATGACAATAATGATAACGATAAATGCAAACAGGGCTACCAGGAAGACCTAGCTCGGAAGCAAAGATTTTATCCGTAGAATGGATACCCACCATTATCCCTGTTTTCTGCTGGGTACATACAACGTCCAGGTTTTGAATATAACTAGTTTCGGCGCTCAAAAACAGGACAGAACTGTCAGAAAAATGTCTTATTACGACGTACCCTGTCATCAGCCTAAAATGTCGCCGATATTTCAGATAAATGAACAAAAAAAAAAAAAAACAGACAAACAAACAAAGAAAAATGCAAAATCAGAATACATTACAGATATCAAATTTTACTCAATCTTTGTACACAAATGAGTCCAATGTTATGAAAATGATAATGGTAGGTTATTAGAATATTAATAATAAAATGTGTAAAAAATTGTGTACAGGTAGAATCTAGTTTCAGGGGCCGTGTCCTCCATCAGCGTGCGACACTGAGCTCAACACTTAACTCCAATGTATATTTCAACGCCGTAGCCGGTACGGCGTCGTGTCCGAATGAAATATACGCCGTGCTAACCACGGCGGCCGTAAACGGCGAGATGCCGTGGTCGATGTGTACGTAAGTGCCCTTAGGCTGTAATGGTTATTTCAATACATGGTGCCATGCTGTCCATGGCGGTCGGCGAAAAATTCGATGTATGTGGAGGAGCTCTTACATATTATTTTCATATCAATTGATTTCCTTGAAAACAAAATGGTGCTTCAAACCAAAGCAGAAAACAAACAACAAACAAACAAAGAAAACAAAAAACGTGATTTTATTCTGTGCTCTTCTTTTAAATTTACGACAAACAAAACTGCGTGTTACTGGTAAGTGAAGGAAGAGGGCGCGCAATGGCTATGTGGTTTGGCGTCTGCGTCAGGGTGAAAAGAACTCTTGTTGGTGAGGTTGCGGGTGCTGGCGGGGCTCGACTCGCAGGTCCTCCCATTGGGGGATGGAAGGACACGAAGATTAAAAAAAAAAAAAAAACTGCATTTTTTCAGTGACTCACCGGGAGGCCCGACATCTAGCCTTCTCGGACGAGGGCGAACATATTTCGGAGGTCCAAAGGGTATTTATGCATGTCAAAGAGCCCTTGGCAGTTCAAAATCGATGAAGGAGTAGGCTAGGTGCCGCTGTCCGGGCAAAGCTTCCAAATTGCAGATTTCTACCCATAAAAATTCTCATCAAGAATCAGGCAGCTACTTAAAGCCAAGATAATCCGATCTCAGGATTAAAAGGCTAACAAAAAAGACGGTGAAGGAAATAATGTGATAGGTTGTCATAGGTCATTGGGTCATAGGTCATAATGTGATAGGTTGTCTTTGTCATTGCGGAGAGTGGTAGCGGCTCTGACTGGATGGGGATTATACAGTGATGGGGAAAAAACAGACGTTTAGTCGAAGACAGTGTACATCCTGACGAGGTCATTTCGATGATCAAAGAAGGAATGAAGATTGTGATCCCTCCCGTACAGCGATGCCGTCACTTTGTGTGCGTGTGTGTGTTTGTGTGCGCGTCGGGAATATTGCAGCTGGGGGGGGGGGGGGGAATTTGGAGATGAATCCGCTCGGGCCTGTTTGATCAAGATTAATAGAATATGGAGACAAGAATCTGCTGATATGATTGATGAAACTGGCGGCAAGAGATGTCTCGTTTTTTTTTTTTTTTTAGAAAAACCAAACGCCACAAAAGACGGATGGTGATATACGGCAGACAAAATAACTGAAAGAAACAATGAAATAATGGATAAAAGGGGGAAAAGAATAGTTTATAAATAAGAAAGAAAGAGGGGGGTAGAGAGGGTGGAAGGGGAGGGGACGGGGCATGAATTAAAAGGCAACGAGAGAATGAAATGAGGAAAAAAAATGTTGTTTTAGACACCAGTGGCGACAATGGTGACAAAGATAACGACGGTAACTGGCCCGACGAAAAATCAAGAGGGTTCAAACATTGAAATTTGGCAAGTGATAACGCCATGTTCAATTTCTTCTATGTCAGAGACCTCCACAGTGGTATTTACTTCTTTTTAATGTGTCTGATTAGTTGCCGATCAGACAGTCGTCTTAGGTTTTAAGACATTTCCATAAAATAATGATAATGATAAAAATGATGATGAACACGACATTTCTCTACGCTGTCTTGACTAATAATCAATACAAAATAAGAAAATGATGTTTCTTTCTCTTTAAAATTCATGTCTGATTGTTTTTATATCAATTCGTACGTTGATAGCAATGGTTTCGCATTTTCTATCTCGGCAATCAAGATACTTCAGCAAAAGGAGTGAAAATGATAATTTTAGAGAAATGTACTGAAACTCAGGACAGATCATGAAGCGTAGACCATAACTGAATACAAACAATACATATGCAGAATTTAACAGACTGACAGTAATGGAAATAGTGGGAGCGTCACACTTTCGAACCTGATGGGGTCTTCTTAAGTATCAATAGCAAAAAAACATAAGATGTAAAATAAATGTATGTTTAAAAAATGTGACGCTCTCCATGATGGTGATGACAAATGCAGCGTCCGTGGACATGTCAAGTACAGAGTTATTAAAAAGATGTTGAAATAATATGGCGCCAGAGATGGGGAAATTACGGGGAAAAAATGGGGGGAAAACAGAGCAACTGTATGATGATGATGATGACGACGACGAATTCGGTGTCTGTGGACAAACCAAGTGCATACAATAAGATGACGACATAATAATGGCGCGAGAGATGGAGAAAATGGAGGAAAAATGAAGGGAAACCAAAGCAACTGTATCGTGGTGATGACGACGAATTTGGTGCCCGTGGACAAATCATGTTCGTACCATAAGATGACGACATAATATGGCAATACAGATGGGAAAAATAGAGGGAAAATGGAGGGAAAAGAGAGCAACTGCATTATCACAATGACGACGAATTCGGTGTCCGTGGACAAACCAAGTACATACAATAAGCTGACGACACAATATGGCGCCTGAGATGGGGAAAATAGAGGGTAAACAGAGCGACGACTATAATCGATTTTCTTTTCATTCCTTTTCACACTGAGCGCTTTTGTCTGGGACAGCGCTTGGAGATAGTGATTCAAATAGAAGCTTAAATTCTTCAGTGGCGACAGACGCTTGAGGGAATGCAAGGGGGACAAGACCAGACAGGACGCATCACTGCAGCTGAGTCAGCACTTTCAAAACTCTTACTGGCTGCGTCAGCATCTCATAGGCCGACAGCTTGTCTCGCCGCATGGGGCCTTCAATCAATCATGGAATTTCTAAACGACCTAGGTCTTGACAGTTATCCTTAAAACACCTGATAGTTTTTCAAGATGTTTTACTGCCTATCAAACTATCTAAACTTTATCGGTTACATGCACTGATTGAGTCTTCATTCATGTCCAGTCTTTCCTTCAATTGTATATCTAGTCTTCTTTTGAAATCTGACATAGTTTCTAACGATATTATGCCAGGTCCTTTATTTAACTCCTTTGTCCAGCCGTTTCATACGGTATTGTATCTAGTCTTCCCTTGAAATCACATAATATCTAGTCTTCTCCTATGGTTTCATATCTTGTATTCTCTTTAAATCTTGTGTCTGGTTTTTCTCTCATTTTTGAAATCTGATGTCTAGTCTTCTCTAACAATCTGTGTCTCTCGTATTTTTGAAATCTAATGTGTACTCTTATCTAACAATCTATGTCTCTTTTATCTTGAAATCTGATGTGTAGTCTTCTCTAACAATCCTAACAATCTGTGTCTTTCTTATTCTTGAAAGCTAATGTCTACTCTTATCTAATAATCTGTCTCTCTTATTCTTGAAATCTTATATCAGATTCTTCTCTACAATCTATGTCTCTCTTTTTCTTGAAATCTTATGTCTAGTCTTCTCAAACAATCCTAATAATCTATGTCACTCTTATTCTTGAAATTTTATGTCTACTCTTATCTAACAGTCTATGTCTCTTATTCTTGAAATCTTATATCTAGTCATTTCCAACAAACTAGTCTTCTCTTGAAATCCAGCTGAGATGTAATCTTCAGATTTAGGATTGATATGTGCAGGATGCATCAAAACTCTGATATGTGAGTATTCTGTGATGACATACCTTGAGTTGAAAGAACTATTACTTATAAAGAATCTTACGGATATTTTTTTTTTCTTTTTGACAGAGTTAATTAATTTTCGACATCTTTAAAAGTTATGAAGAGATGTAAAAGATGCAGACTTAATTAATTTACCGTGTGAATCTAGGAAGCTACACTTTCCCACAAATGTAAATTTTGCATGTACAGAAATTATATCTTAAAAGTAATAGAAGGTGGGAAAAGATGCACATTTAATTAATTTATCGCGAGTCTACAAAGCTATACTTAGAAAACTTTAAACTTTTATATGTACGCTTTTATCTATGTGGCGTGTTAGCTCAGTGATTTGTGCGGCCTTTGGAAACAAGAGGTCGGTGGTTCGAATCGCAGTAATTGCATGTTATATCTTTAGGAAAGATACTTAACACACAATTTTCCTCAGCTCATCCATCTGTAAAACGGATACCTGATGTATATCGGGGGAAGTGCAGTGGCGCTGCAGTCTGAAATGGCAGTTTTCCTTCTTAGGGGGTCACCTGATGGTACTTTTACTTTTACTTTACTTTTTTTTAGCTCTCACACCTAAAGACGCAGAAATTGGTGGGAGTTGAGTATCAAGCAATTCCAGGGCAAAGTCACTAAAAGGCAACTTTTAATGGGGGGGACGGCGAGAGAGAGAGAGCTAGTTTCATCTTGACCACAGATGATTTCTCATGGGGTTCTCTAGCTGGTTGGCTGGCGGGTCCTGACCAAACAACTCATTTCATTAGCCGATTCGTGATAGGGTCGCCCATTCGATTATGGTCAGGTTGATCTTCTTTTTCACGGGTCCTACCCTCGATGGTAAACCGGCCAGTTTATCCTCTTGCCAATATTGAGAAGGAAATCCCTAAAATGGAAAAATGGCTGGTTGAAGAATATTGCATTGCCACACCTTTCCCTTTTTTCACTTAGTATTTTCTCAATGTATCTCGCCGAAAGTGGGTGATGTTGAGACTGCTAGATTTCGGGAGAAGTAATCAAACCATTGAACCCTAAAAGTATCGGTAGAAGTTGTTGAAATGTCCAAGTTTCTTTAATAACTAGAAGAGAACATACGACCTCCATAGGAGATTTCTTTCTTTAAATACAAGTATAGCCCTGCGCCTAAAGTGTATGGCAAAGCGTGCGCACCTCGATGTTATATTTTGGTTGATTTAACTGAATGTTACTTAAAGAAAACGTGTTTCTGAACCCGTCATACTATCGTGCATACAATTCGGATAAAGCAACATTGCGAGTTTATTATTAAATTCAATTGTCATCGTATTTTTAGAATTACGTAAAAGATATTTTTTTTCGGGTTTATTTAAACACAGATCCATATGCAACACTGTTGTATGCCAAATTTCAGATGGACCCATTCAGCAGTTTTCGAGTTCATAAGCCTATTGTGAACATATTTAAGAAATCATAATTTTTTACGACTGGGTGACTGACTGACTAACGAATTAAGTGCCTGTTAGAATGACAGATTGTTTGATTTACTGAATGACTAACTGACTGACTAACTGGGTCACAGACTGCTGACTGACTGACCGACTAAGTGCATACTTAAGGTATATTGCCTCTGCTTGATCTACAACAGACAGATATGCACACAGGCAGATGTGGAGATAATTGGTGTGAGAGTCCCCCCTCCCCCCCCCCCCACCACCCTTACCCGGTTTTCCCCTCTGGAGACCAAACGCAGTTACAGAACCAACCAAGCAGTAATCAATGGGTTAAAAGACTGTGCTGGGAGCTTCCGCCCAGTCCACTGTAGGGTGGAGCTTAACAGGTTAAAAGACAGAGGACAAGCACTTATCGTCCAGTCCACAACGGAGTAGAGCTCAATGGATTAATAATGCCTTCACACTTACCGTCCGATCTACTGTAAAGAGGAGTTCAATGGGTTAATAAATACTGGACTGAATTGCGGTCCAGTCCACTGTAAAGCGAAACTGAATGGGTTAAACTTAACGTCCAATCTACAGACTGTAGAGTAGAGCTCAATGGGTTAATAGATAATGGGGCTTAACACTTACCGTCCAGTCCACAGTAGAGCGGAGCTCCCGTTTCTTGTAGCCCCCACACTCGGCATGGCTAGGATGGAGGTAGTTGGTATGGCTGAAGTTGCTCTTGGCTATCGCCCGTCTGAGGAGTACACAAAAAGACCTGAATTTGTGGTATATAATTACACTAAAAACTTTTCAAGTAAAAATATGGCGAAACTTAGGCACCAAAAAAGGCAACATAATTACAGGGAAAGTTTACTTGTGGTACAGACGTTTTTACGGTGTATAAACAGTGTATAAACAAAATCGGTTGATAGAGCTACGTGTAAAAGGATATGCGATTGACCTCCTCGGCCAAAAACTTATATCGCGAGTTCGAAATGTGAATTCTACTGAGTAACTGGAAGGATTACAAGATTAGAGCCCGCATTTTTTTTTATTTTTCAGAGACTCAACGGTCCTCTAGCTTCATGGGTAGAAGCCCGACGCCTAGCCTTCTCGGATAAGGGCAAATATATTTCAGAGATTACGTGCGTACGATCCCCGACAGTTAAAAATCGGACGAAAACTAAGCGAAGGCAAAATTTCGAAGTTCCAAATTTCTACCCCCAAAAGTTCTTTTCACCACATAACTGTACTAGGCAGACACGCACCTGGAGCTAAGAGAATCGTACATGTACCTTTATAGCACATGCCAATACATTAGTGGACAGAGAACAAAAACACGATCACAAAAGTAGCAATAACTGAACAAGTAGCGACAACACCAGCGGAGTGATTCTGATCGCCAAAAACGAATTGTTAAATAAAAAGAATTATTCACCATGCAAGGGCATATTATCTAGATCTGTCTCTACTGCTCATTCTTTGTGTTTGTTTGTTTGTTTGTTTGTTTTTCTTCTACCTTTCTTTTTTTCATAATTACCAACTGTTTTTTTTCTATTTCTTTATTTTTTTTTTACCTTTTCTTCTTTCTTTCTGTCTTTCCTTTTTTTAATTTTTATTCAAATTATATAAACTCCATAATTATGAAGGATATTACAATAAAAAAAGAAATAATAATGATAAAAATAAATAAATAAATAAATAAATAAAAGTAAAAACAGAAGTAAAAAGAAATTTGAAAAAATATGAGTGACTACCAGCCTTATAACATTGCCTTTTAAATGGGGCCAAATTTAAGCCATCTTGTAAGTATATAATTTTTAAAATGGCCACTGTTGCACGGCTCCTGAACAGTAGGGCTGTCCACTTCATATCAGTGGACAGCACATGGCTAATTGAGGACAATGTCAATCTGAGGGTCTAGAATTTCCGTCCCTGACCGACAAACACACCAAAGGAGAAGATAGATAAATAGTCTTAAAGGCAGACAAACAGACAGACATACAGAGAGACAGACAGACAGATAAACAGGCAGGCGGGAGTCAGAGAGATAGACAAAGGAAGAGATCGACAGAGAGACAGCCAGAAAGAGATAGATAGATAGATAGATAGATAGATAGATAGATAGATAGATAGATAGATAGATAGATAGATAGATAGA
>JBCAUA010100333.1:0-10268 GCA_038406235.1 Peronia verruculata
ATTAAATGGCAATTGTTTTGGTGTAATAAACCGGTTGACACATTCTATAATATTTTTCCTGTGTGGTCGCTCTATGTGTGGTCGGCGAAAGCAAACATTCCCAACATACGAGGACACAACAATTCTCATCGCTCATACAGATATGATTTTGGCATAATTTTTCGTTTAAAAACAATAATAAGTCTTGACTTTTCAACTCAAAAAGCGCTGGCCGCAGTAAAAACTGCACACGACACATAACAGGCACTGCCAGCTACTCGGAAAGCGTTCCAGATTGCAAGCGAGGACTGACGAACACAACGCAGACCCTTGCACTATAATCACTATAGCGGTGATCGATGCCGATTATAGCTGTAGGCTTATAAATGACATAGTTAGGCAATTCCCTGTTGTCTGAGCGGACAGAGGAAAGAATTTTTATGTTCACCCTGTTTCCCTCTGTGATCTGTTGACCCCTTGACCCCAGATAGTTGCCGCGTTATTGACACCTAATGTCTCATGTCTCTATGTAGGCCACAATGTATTTTTCTTTCCTTTCTTGTATGTGTTTGTCTTTGTCTTTCGTAATTCTCCTTTTTTTTAAACTCTTTTTCTTGTTATCGTGCTATTCGTTTACTTCCTTTTATCATCGCTCTCTCTCTTCCTGTTTTTCTTTCTTTCTTTTCTGTTGTTTGTGTTTGCCCTTTATTCTTCTATTCTTTTGTTTCTGTCCTGCTTACTTTCTTTCTTTCAACATATTTATAACTTCCCTCTTCCCACCCTTCCCTCTTTGTTCCTCTCCCCCCCCCCTCATTCTTTCTGTTTTCTCTATTACTCTCTCCTTCACCTTCTTTTCTGTTTATTTGTACCGTCTTTCTTACTTCCTTTTTCTCTTCAACCACATTTCTTTCCACCTCTTTTGCCCCTCTTATTTTCATCCTTTGTTTCACCCTGTCCTTTCTGTCATTCCTCCCAGGCGGGGGTCCGGGGTTTATAAGTAGATTCTTTGCTCCCACCTGCAGGCGGTGTAAGCCTATCATCGGTGGGATGTCTCCCATGGAGTGCCATCCTCGATATTCCAGGGGGGACATCTCTTCTCTCTCTTCTTGCTCCTGTCTTCTGTCCTACTTTCTTTTCTCTCTTCTTCTTGACGTATAAATGTATCTTACTGTGTTTGACACAATATAGCCATAATCGTGCTCATGTGTCGTTAAATACCAACACAAACAATTCTATCATTATCTGTTTATGTGTGTGTATGTAATACATTAATGTCTTTCTTTTTTTTTTTTTATATAAATATAAATAAGTTTAGTTCGTTCTCATCCACTCTATACCTTTTGCATCATTTCTTTCTCATGTCTTCTATTTTCGTTTCGTCTCTTTGTTCATATTTCCTGCCCTCTCACATTACCAGCATGTGGTCAAAACGTGGCTAGAGCACAGCGCTAAATAGACACCACCTTCACAATACCATCACAACTATCAACATCCTTATCTGGCGTTCTTCCTCACGAGGCTGGCAATGTTATCTCTTTTTGCATCCCACAGATCAAGTATTTGATTATTTGTTTGTACTTTCCACCTGCCCTGGAAAAAACACCCTCCCCCCCCCCCCCGCCCCCAGAGATTACCTGATGTCCCAGATAGAACTCAGAGATTTACTGCCACAGACGCCTTGGGTATTGTTTTACCCATTTTGTGCTCATTTCAGTTTGATCGATGATACACAGTGTGTCAAGGCTACATTGTTTGTTTATTTTTCTTTCGCTTTTTTTTTCCTTTCTTTTTTCCATGTTTTCTTTTTCTTCCGTTTTCTTTTTTTCTTCAATTCTTGTTTTCTCCCTCTCTTCCTCTTAATCTCTTCCGTACCCTCTTCCTTTAGCTCCTGTCTTTCATTGTTCCTTCCTGTCTTTCCCTTTTTCTTTTTGTTTTCCTCTTGTCTGTTTTTTATTCTTACGTCCCTGTCTTCTTACCCTCATTTTCTTTTCTTTCTTTCATTCTCTCTTACGTCCTGTCTTTCGTTTTTCCTTTCTGCTGTCCGCCTCATGTCATTTTTGTTTTGTTTTTGTTTTGTGTTGTTTGCTTTGCTCTAGTGTCTGTCTTGCTGTTGTCTGTCTTTTGCTCTATTTTTCTTTCTTATCTGTTCATTTAAAAAATAAATAAATAAATAAGATAATAATAATAATAATAATAGAAAGTATTTATAAAGGCCTATCCCCATAATTACAGGCTCTAAGCGCTTTACAATCTATTATTGCCCCGACAGACCCAAAGAAGACACTCATAAACGTTCTCAGCTTCCTGGTAAGCATACAAGGTGGCTGCCTATTAGGCGCTCAAATCCTTATAAATTTAACAAATATCAATCACTGTCTGTAGTTGGGCACCCATTCAAACCTGGGTGGAAATGTGTGTAAATTGCCTCTCCCAAGGACAAAATGTCGGGACCAGTCAGGATTCGAACCCGGAGCTTCAGATCCCGAGTCGACGGCCTAACTGCTAGCCCACGACACCACCTATATATGGTCGAATTTAAAATTTGAGGACACTCTTTTTTTTTTTTTTTCATCCATCCTCTAATAATATAGATGAAACTAGTCTCCAGACATATTCTTATTAGTGTTTTAGACCTTCTGGTAGGATAATGGAAGAACACCTATACAAGTCTAGCCTTTTAAAAACGAAAGCGGGCATATTTTTAAATCGATAATTCGACATGTCTCTTCACTTCTCATTCAGTTGAATTCGATGTCAAATTTTGATAACGGGCACCGACAGACTACGCTGCCTGGAGAGATTCTATGTTTTCAAATGTCAAGATAGATTGTAGGCTGTTTGAAGAGGAGTTGGATCATTCGTTTAGCTCTTTAGATCTTTATCTGGCTTACTGTTGTTGGGGGGCGGGGAGGGGGGAAATAAAACCATGTCTCAGTATTACTATCGATGTATGGGGGCCGAATAATTTTACTACGTAACATCTGTCTGCCGCCATAGAGAGATTATGACACTAAGTTTTAATGTCAAGGTATATAGTCAGCTGTCTGAAGTGGAGCTGCAGCACTCATATATTTCTTCAGATACCAGACATTGTCCACTTTCTAAGAACTCAGCACTGTTGAGTGGGGAAAATAATGGGTACGAGGCTATAGCTTTTTTCGTACGTCTAAATGCAAGGGCCTGATGGGCACTTGCCCCGGGAGGGGGCAAAGAGGGGGAGGGGGGAGAACAGAAGCTTTGTGCTAATCTGCACATGTTAATATATGTTTGGTTTTATTGACCACTTACATTGTATTCATGTAATGGGAGATAGTTTCGCAGATTATCTGTCCCTCCCAAAAAGGGACTCGTATAGGCCTAATGGGAGATCATTTTGACCAGCCCTATTACTTCCCTTTGGGATTTTGCAAGCAGTGTAAAGAGAAAAAACTCCTTTTACTTCTTGTCATTCGAAAGACTGGTAGCAAAAAAAAAAAAAAGATAATATTATAACAATAAGAAGAGAACGCTCCCTTTAGATCACAATTTTTCTGGATTTTTTCATGGAGTATGTTTCACGAATAGGAGGCAAAAGTGATTTATTTCTTCTTTTCACTATTTGTTCAATCCCTCTTTTGTCTGTTAAAGGGAAGTAATAGGACTGAGCTCAACGATCTCCAATTTTGTCGTAGAAGGCCCATAGACCGCTTTGCCTGGGGACAATATTGTTATTAAGTTGACCCTGCCTGTAAAGCATTAGCGCTCTTCTTTTTCCCCTCCTGCTTCCATTCTTCCATATTTCCACTCCCGATTTCCTTCTTCCATCCTTCCATCTGACTCTTTCTTTCTCCTTTCCTTTCCTCACCTCCTGTCCGTCCAACGCCTTCTGATGGTTCTCTCATACTTAATATGCACCAAGTACGAGAGTAAAAGTGATCTATGCCAGTACCCTGATCTCATAGTAATTATACCTGTTGTTCCTCAACGGACAGTTTTTGTTCTTCTCCATCAGAGATTAGTGCTAAGCTAACCAGAGTAGTTGACTTGTACATATATTTGTAATTCGTTTTTCGAAGCTCCGGTTTTAGATATGAAATCGTTCGTTTCGTCAACTGTACTTTTTATGCGAATGACCTCTGTGTGATACCTGCAGAATGTAGATGGTGATGAGTTATTTGCTGCATTCTTGGCTAAATGTCGTCAAGACATGATCTGTTCTCGCTCGTTCATAACAATGCCTTTGTCCTCAAAGATGGACGCTTGTGTTGCACTGATGCAGGTTATATCAGTATCCTCGACCGCTTGGTGGTTTTTTTTTATTTTTTGACAGCCTGGTTTTGTTTTCTGCACTATGTCCGACTCTCCCAGTATTGAGAGTTATCTCCTCTCTATTACAGCAAGGCAAGCTCACTGGCATTTTTTTTACCAATTTATTCGCTGTTCTGTTTTCCTTCCAGTTGATCTTTTTATCTTTACCTGTCACATTTCTTCAGATTTTTGTAACGTGATGGCTCTATGCGAGGTCATGATCAGGATTACCGGCCGCATGATCTGATTAATTTAAAAAGTAATTGGAAAAAGAAACTAGGCGTGCACATAATAATGTGCACAGAACATGTAACACCAAAATCTACAATTGTTGAGAGAGTAGTTTTAAATAGATAATTTTCTCATAAACACAAGTAGAATGCTAGATGCAAAAAAATAATAAATACCTCAGCCAAAATGAATGGCAGAATCGACAGGGTAGAATTCTTCAGACTGAATTGTTAGGAGAAACTCAGGGAATGACTGAATGATAATCAATAAACTTCAGGAAACTGAGGCTGAATTAGAAAACTGAAAATAGCTGTTTATGATGTTCTTGGTATGTATGTTCAGGCCGGGAACGTCCCACTAGTCCGAATGTTCACATTTATGAAGATTGTTAACATTCATTTTTGTGTGTACAGTCAAAATATAAAACAATAAAACACCACATTATCTTTTTCAGTGAAAACAACTTAGTGTTTTTATGGGAATATTCTTTGATTTGGTTCCTACAGCAGTGAAAAATGAACGCACGCACGCACTCACACACATCCACACACACACACACATACACGCCCAAAATAAAAAAAAACAAATCAGATTTATTATCTTTTGTTAATTCAAAAATTTAAATGCAAAATTGTCTATTTGATTGAAAATATCTGATTTTTTTATGGGAATATTCTTTGATTTGCTTCCCACAGCAGTGAAAAACGCATTTATGCACACACACGCGCGCGCACACACACACACACAAAATAAAAATAAGATACCAGTACATTTAGTCATGTTTGTTCAGTCAAAAAAAAAAAAAATAAGTAGCATATTGGTCTTACGGAATGAAAATGACTAAGTTCGGACTAGTGAACCTTCGGACTGGTGAACCTTCAGACTAGTGAACCCTTCTCGACTTGAACAGTTGCGAATGCACGCAGGCAATGCATTCCAGATTAAAGGCCCTGCATGTAATAAGTGCCCTATCTTTTTTCATATAGAAACGAAGAATAAAGGGATGGTTAGGATTCTTTGTCTTAGATCTCACATTTCTGGATGGTACATAAGGGCATTGTAGTTCTGCTAAATAAGCTGGCCCAGTAGACTTCTGAATGCAAAAGCAGAAAGTTGCCACCTTACATTCAATCCTGGCTTTTATAAGTAACCGATGTAATGATCTGAGTAAAGGAATGTGGTGGTTAGGGTTAGTTTCTTGAGGTTCTAAAGGCTAAGAGGGCTGCATTGTTCTGTACCCTTTGAAGTTTAACAAGCTTATCATCCTGCAGGCCTGTTAGAAGAGAGTTGCAATAATTTACAAGTGACAGTATAAAGGTGGAAAGAACTGTTTTCATAGCAGTATCATTGAAACAGATGACCTATTCTTCTCAGTTCAGCATAGCATGTTCTAATCAACCGATTGATTTGATATTCCATAGATAATGTCTTATCTAAGAGAACACCTAGATTTCTAGCCTTGTTAGAGAAAATGATTTCAGAGTCACCCACCGAAATTGCTGTCAGGGAGATAGAGTTCAATTTCCCCTCAGTAGAACATGCCATTATTTCAGTTTTGTCATCATATAGTTTTAGCTTTAAATTCATTTGCATCCAGTCCTTGACGGACTCAATGCATGCTATAATAACATTATCAATCTCGTCTAGGCTGGAAGATTCATAAAATTGTGTATCATCAGCGCACGTGTGAAAGTACATTTTATATTCGGTGAAAATCTTTGCAAGAGGATAAGATATATAAAATCGGTCCTAAAACCGAGCCCTGAGGCACAGCATATTTTATGGCAAATTCTGGCGAATAATTGTTCTCTATAACAACAACTGGAGATCTGTCAGTCAGATAAGACGTAAACCAAGCCAGTACAGTTCCAGATATACCATAAGTAATTCCTAATCTTTGAATTAGTATAGAATGATCTAAAGTATCAAATGTTGCAGATAGATGAAGCAAATAAAGGATGGAAATCATGCCTTGATCGGCAGCAGTGAGATTAGAAGATCATTTGAGACACACAACAAAGCTGTTTCTGTGCTTTGATTCGCCTTGTATGCTGACTGAAACGCTTCTGTCAGATTGTTAGAAATAAGATGTTCTCTAAGTTGAGAGAAAACTACTTTCTCTCAGATCTTAGAAACGAAAGGTAAGTTTGACACTGGGCGATAATTTTGTAGTTCATTGGGGTCTAGATTGAATTTGTTAAGCAATGGATAATGATGGCCTCTTTAAAACAAGATGGTGCAATGTCACTAGTTAGTGATCTGTTAAGAATGTTGGTTATGAGGTCTGCAAGTAAATCAATGTTCTGAAATAAAAGTGAGGTTGGAATGGGATCAAGGGAACATGACTTTGGTGGGATACATCTGTGTGATATCTCCTGAAAAATACACCTAGGAAATGCTGGACAGGGGGATCAAACTATTTTAATGTTAGTCTGACAAAATGACTATCTTAGGTGCCACACAGGCATCTGGCATACCTTATGATACGCCGGGCACAACCAACAGAGGCCAAGCCCAAAATCTGTCCTCTCCGTGGAGAGAGAAACAAAAAGGTAGCACTGTTGAGCCCATTCACACTAATACATTGTCTGAATACTAGATGAGAGCAAACGGCCTTCTTTGTTATTTTCTTCTTCTTTTTTCTTAAAGTAGAGGTCAGCACAATGTGACTTAAAGCGTGCGGCAAGCATAATGAGCACCTAGATGTTGATTATTCTGACTGATTAAACTGAACGTGTTTAGTGTTCTGAATGTGTCGCTATATCGAATGTACAGTTCAGATCAAGCACCACTCATCGCATGTTTAGAATAATGTCGAAGATAATATAAGCTGTTTTCGGGTTTTCGTATATAGAAACACAGATTCTTATGCAACAACGTTGTGTGCCAAATTTCAAATGGATTCATTCCGCAGTTTTCGAGTCCATAAGCCTTTTGAGGATTTTGTTGCAGATTTATAGTATTAGTAAGTATAATCACTGCCAAAAATGTGCAAAGCCCATGAATTGACCTAGGACAGTAAGGATGTCAGCTATAACTTCTAGTTTAAATTCACTTTTGCAAAATGTTTCACATAAGGCTCCACTGTGATCAAATTTGAAGAGGTAAAAAAGAAGACATATAATGTACAGTATAACATACTTATCATAACACAATTACATAACAGCATAGAGTCAAGTAACATTGCCTCAGCTTGATAAACGTACCACTGATGGCAGAAATGAATTTCTGTAACGCTCATGATTATTTCTTACATGCAACAAACGCCCCCTTCTTCCAGAATATAGATAGGTTAAATATATTATAAAAAGATAGGTAATACCTTAACCTGACCCTCCAGAAAATTGCATAGCTTGCAAACACGCTGTGGCCGCGATTTCTGCTCTTAGCCGTGTTGTGGCCACAATTTTGTATGTCACGATTTTTTCACAATTTTTGCCCTTTTCCCCCTGTAAAATTCAGGAGAAAAAGTCCAATGACGAGCACACGATCAGTCCTCCTGTGATCACAAGTGGTGTCCCTTCTCAAATCGCTGATTTTTTAAATTTACTTGATACTGGTGAACATTAGATTTAGATTGTATGGTGTTTACATATATTTACTGGTTCTGTAGGACTAAGTCCCTAAGAGATCTTTGACGATGGACTGATTCTTCAGCAAGAAAAGTCACCAGTCTTAAAGTGCAGTAAAACAGAGATTAGTTTCCTACTCAAAATTTCGCTAGTGGTGTGCATCAATTGTTTTGCAAGGTCTACTGGATAGATCTAGACTCTAGATCTAGAACTGGAGTGTCTAGATATCTAGATATTGATCTTATAAACGTGCCGTTATGAAAACGTTTTGCTGAAACAGGAGGGACAGACAAGTAGCATAAAGAGGCTGTCAATATCTAGCTGAGATTTGTTTGGAATTTAGTCAGCAAACATCAGCTAAGCTTAGGTCAAGATCTACTATTTTGTTACTTTCTAGGCATGGTCCATTTTTTAGGACTAGTGTTAGTAACAGTATCCTGGATTGTTAGATGGAAGCTTCTCTCTGACGCACACAGGGAAGTGTCTGATGAATTCTGCAGATGCTAAATTTGAAAGTATCTTTTCCATTTACAACTTCAATCACATTTTGCCAAGACAGAGTGCTGAATTTCTTTCTTACTGTCTTTAAAAAAAAAAAAAATGCCAAGAGATTTATGGCAAATTTGTGGCAAGTGAACTTTTGGAGAAATTTGTTCCTAGTGCTGATTTTCTTGTCAATGCCCTAAATGATCTATGACTGGAAATATTTTATTATTAAATTTGTGAAACAGCTCTCTAAGTGGATACAGGTACTATGACACTTATGAACAGAAAGAAAATGGAATGAAATATCAAATTTCAGAATAAATCTTTCAAGAATTGATACTTTTGTAATTGAAATTGTTGTTACGTACATCAAACTGTAATCAAACTTTACAACAAAAATGACTTATCAGCTAATTCTACAAGAAGTGTGGTCAGCAAGAGACTTTTTCTCTTATTTCTTGCAATTTTTCTGCAATTTCTGGGGATATTTGCATGCAATGTTTAGTGGTTCAAATGCAGGTTTTGCCATTTTGAAATGCAATTTTCCGAGGGACCAGCTTAACATATATATATATATATATATTTAAGTATTTGTTTATACATACATGCACAAACTACCATTGATAACTTTTTAAAGATCCCCAGTTTTTTTAGATTTAGTGAAAAATTTATTGCAATCTTAGAAGGCACAACAAGAAAAAAAAAAAATGTGGAGGAAGAGACAGCCAAAAATGATAGGAAAAAAAGAGAGAAGAAAAGAAAAAGAATAAAGATGGGGCAAGGGAGACACTGAGGCTGGTGAAAGAGAAAAAAAAATATGAGGCAGATAGAAATAGAGAAAGAGAAAGGAGAAAGAAGAGAAGAAAAGAATGAGGGGAATGAGTTCAAACAAAGGTGGGTTGAGAAGTAAGATACAAGTGGTGAAGAGGAAGATTTATAAGGTGATTATAAAGGATTGGAAACGATAAGGAGGATGATGATAATGATGTGCCTTGTTAGAAATTATGGGTATGACTGAGTGTCTGAGATGCAATGGAGATGAAAGTTTTGACAAGTGGGTGCAGTGTTGTATTATGTTCGGTGTGAGAGATATGAATGTTATTGTAAGAGCAATAATCGAATTCCAAGATATTGATTTTTTTTTTTTTTTAATGAAAAATGTGTTTGTCAATAAATGTTCCATTTGCTTTGTTTGCAAGCTGTTGCATTTGTATTATTATTGTTGTTTTTGTTTTTAACTGTGTTTTCAAATTCATAATAATAACAACAATAACAAAAATACATTCCTGACACACACTAGTTTACTTTGTTTGTTCTTAGGCCTAGAGATGAAGAAAGTAAGAAATGCATGAATTAAAAGGTGTCTTCAAGTGCTGTTCGAAGAAAAGATTACCTACATACTATGATCTATTTATTAAAGTATACTACACCCTCTACACACAAGATGACACGACAATCACTCTAAGGCATGATGTGCGCTGCCACCATACATACTGACACTGTCACTGACGAGCAGACCCTACACGAAAAACGCGCACACCCTCCACGGAGACGCATCACGCTTCTTGACAGGCCATACGAATTGCAAGGATTTTCGCTATCACTATCAGTTCACAATATGGCTTGAAATTCTATTTGAGCCTTTGCCATTAGGTGGACACCTAAAATGATGCACTAGGGGTTTGTTATGAAGTTTAAAATAAATCTTTTTTA
>JBCAUA010100344.1:0-10267 GCA_038406235.1 Peronia verruculata
AGATAGATAGATAGATAGATAGATAGATAGATAGATAGATAGATAGATAGATAGATAGATAGATAGATATAGATATAATTATATAGATATATAGGCATACATGTATATATGCTATTACTAAGACTACGATAATTTTACAGAGAAGACTTTAATGCAAAATAGAGTTCCAACCAACAATTATCCCATGCCCATGTGATACAATAGCTGATGTCTTCAGGGGAGCCCTAGTGTCTAGGTAGACCTCCTGATGGGCCCCTTCACTCCTGTGTTCAGATGCTGCCGAACATTGAAGAAAATACCGGAGGTGTCAAGACTTCCAATCTGTTTGGATCTCCATCATCAGTACATGTATTATTGATCCATGTAGTCGCTTTCTGCCAGTTACTTTTCCTATGGATGTATTATAAATATGGTTGGTCTCTTTCTACGGCTCTACATCCTCAATTTTCTTGTTATTGTTGTTTAATGTTCTGTAAATCTTTCTCTTTACTATTTACTACGGAGATGAATGGGACTGGGGCATGCGCGAGGTAAGAGATAGGCTGAGATAAGACAGCTCCAGCAGATACTGCCTCTTGCAGGAGTGAACATTTTATTTAAATACATGTACTCAGAAACATCTTCAACATCAGGTTGCCAGAAGTCGTCTCAAACGAACAACTGAGACGGGATGAGACAAGCCCCAAATAAAACTAAGATAAAAGAAACCAAATGGGGTTAGATTGACCACATGCAAAGAACGTCTTTATCCAATGTCACCAGACGGGCTTTAGGCTGGAATCTACATGAAAAGCGAAAGCTTGGAACAGGAGCATGGCCGCTGAAAGACGTGGGCAGAGCTTGTGAGAACCTACCAGAATCGCCTGCTCTGGAGGAGTGTTGTCGGTGCCCTATGTTCCTCAAGGAGCCAAAAGACATGAGAAGAAGCTGTTCCTCAAAGAGGAGTTAAGTTTGTGTATTTGAATTGGAAAAGATAATTATTATGTTTCGATATCTAGTTTTCACACTTCCGCCCCGTGAGACAAATGTTTCATTGTACATGTATTTGTGAGGATGAAGGCAATACGAATGTATGAGACACAGCTAGCTGCTATGTAATCTATCATCAAGAGATTTTAATTCAGATGAAAAGAACGAAGATATAATATAATGTTGCAATGGCCAACAGCTTGTTGATGTTTTGCGCCGCTTATTTCATAGACATACTAGTGTAACATTATTTTTGTCCCACTGGTAACATTAACAATAACAGTTGACACGAAACGGAGATGAAAAGAACGCCTTCTGAATTTCCCATACGTTTGGCCTTAAGGTAATCAGTGAGTTGGAATATGTGACTGTGGTGTGTAGACTAAGAAACAAATGCCGCGCTTCTGTACAAACTAGACATAGTTCAACATTAACAAACAAGGTGTCAGTTACTTTTGGTGTTAGATGTGGCAGATGTAAAAACTCATGACCTTGGACGCTAAAAAAATGCAAGGAGATGGCAAGAGACTGTAAGTCGTCATAATGGCATACATTGTAGTTTGAAATTTTGCGTACATATAGTTGCTTTAAAATTATTTTCATTTTCAGTAAGTGATAGAGTCTCAGTCTTAGTCGAGATTCCGTTGTACGAGGTACGTGTACATGTGTATGCATCTGCTTTAGCTCTTCAACCAATAATAATTCTGCCTATTCTTCTCATCTTTTTCATTTTTTTTTCTCTTACCACGAAAACAAACAAACAAACCAACAAAAACCATTCTCTTTTGAGGCTGTCGATTCATTCAGTATCCTCGAGAGATAGGCATGAAATGATCAAGAAAGATAAGAAAAAGAATAATCTAGTAACTATGTTCTGTTGTTTTCACACTGGAGTGAGAGCATCTAGGATGCCTTATGTTGTTCTTGTTGTTTTTTATACGACTCAAATGACTTGACTTTCTTCTATTTCTTCTTTTTTTCAAAATCCTCCGTATTATCATTTCTTACTAGTAAGTGAACCAGGCAGGTTAAATAATTTAGTTACTTAAGTAAGACTTTGGAACCAGTTATCCAAATCAAGATCCAGATTTCCACCCAGTGCCCAGCACCAATACTTGCCTACCGAAGAAAAAAAAAGGAAGAGAAAAAGATTGAGAAAAAAAAATCTGTATTACATAGCATTACCGGCAATTCAATCAACAAGTAAGTAAACACATCACAAACCATCACTTCTCTCCCCTCATCCTCCCACCCTACCTTTTCCCCCTCTGCTTGCCCCAAAACGAATAAATTGAAGACAGAGATCTGCATGGAGTTCCATACAAAATGTCCTGGGGAGTTTTGGCAGTCCAACGTCTGGCTGGACACATGGAAAGCACACTGGTGATATACATGTATATGTGTAGAACTACATGGACACTATGGCACATTTTTGGGCTTAAAATTTCAGCATATTTGGTTCTCTTTATGTCTTTTTATTTGTGATAACATATTTACATTTGTATTTAGTTGCCAAATGACAGTTTGTCCAATCATTTGATGTGTCACTATAATGGAGAGTGTGATATACCGGTAAGTGTTAATTCTCTGATAAAGATATTTATCACTCTGTAGCAAAGCAAAATTGACATAAATCTGTTAACTAAACTGCTGTCCATAAATGTCATCCCGTTTATGGCTGTTATGTGAAAGGCTTTGTATCTGAAACAACTAGTGATTGATGTAATAATGTGAAAGAAACGTTGCTAGAATTCTGGTTTTGGTTTTTGTTTGTTGTTTTTGACACTGAATATTTCTTTATTTTTGGTGGCAAAGATATGTACAGCCGAAGTCGATAATTGAAATTTTGCATAAACAGCTCAGAATGTACGTTTCATTATTTCAGTATAATATTATAACTTGTCACAGAGTAGCAAGATACATTGTTTTCATCGAAATGAAGTTTGTTTCCTGGAACAATTCAAACTATACATGCATACCAATTGTGCAGGTCTGTGGCGGGTTTGGCTGGGCTGCATGAAGTATAATATTATAGAGACAAATACATGTAATATGAAAACAATGGTCTTCAAACATAAGATGCCACTGTTGATTTGATTCAACATATGATATTATTTATTAGCATACAAAATGTCAGCACCAAACAAAGTCCAAACACCTTGGACACCATGAAGTGTGTGTGTGTTTCTGTGTGAGTCTTACAATGCATTTGTAAATACAGTATGTAACACAATGTAGTTATCCATCCATGCTTCTGATCACACCATATTGCACTGAAAAACATTGCAGGCCTGGATAACTCTATGATTAGAGGGCCTACATGAGAATAACTTTGACATGTTCGTTGTCGTGCTGACTATCAATGACCTAGAAATAATCATAAGAATCCAATGTGAAAGTAATGTAAAGGTTGGAATGAAAACAGGAAACAACAAGGGGGAAGTGGATGGGTATCGGCTGCACATTACAACAATGGACTATTTCATACATCAAAATCTTCTAGGTTGGAGTGCAAGTGTTTGAGAGGGCATGGACTGTCGGAATCGCATCATGAGCTCAGTGAAGATGAGTAAAATTAACAAGGGTCAGGTCTTTTGTGAAGATAGGTGTCACAAAGATAAGCCATGAACATCAAACAGATACCAACAATCTGAAAATCTCCTTGAACATGCAAAACATTTTTGAGCGTGTGTATTCCGGTTGTCAACATTATAACTACAAAGAAATAAGTCAAACAGATGTAGGCCAACCTTTTCATCTGAGTCTGAGGCTGATATTATATTTCTTTTATCGAGATTTAATTGCTGTCGTTAACTATTTTGGTGAAATCACAAGATCAGTTATTTGGCCCCATGTCTCAGATAAATTGGCTCGAAATGTGTTTCCAACAAAAGAATTGTAAATGTTTTTTAGGCTAAGCATGGTAAATCAGATTCTTATCGTTATTCTTCAATGAACAAACCTTGTCCACGTACTTCTAGAGGGCAAGTGAGATACAGCATTTTACATGTTGTTCCTAAGAAGTCATCGACTAGATCTGCAAACCGTATTTTTAGGCAAAACTGAAGAAAGAATGACGGCTCTATCCTGGAGATACCAAACGTGTGCACTGAAAAGTGCACCCTTTGAACCCTGGTCACCAGTGCCTGAAAACCACCCGTCTCTGGCCTTCGGGGCTGAGAACACAAATTTCTTGTTTCTTGTTCAATATCTTTTATAAACACAAGCCTCAAATGCTTTCACGGTGGCAGATATTTGTAATCACCGCAGTCCTACATGTCCTTGCCACAAAGTGACCTATTAAATCTATTTTTCAGCGGACCCATAGGACTGACGTGAGTGTATCAGCCCGTTTTACCAGGTTGTGCGGAATATGACACAGGAAAATCTGCCTGGTGTATCGGGCTGTGGGGTTCAACGGATTAAGATCAAAGGCAGAAATGAGTCTGGTTGTCAATTCTCCGACATTCAGGTATTTCTAAGCCCACCAGTTTATAAGCTATTGTAATAAGTTTCACATTTGTAAGCAGTAGAATCATGTGCTAACTGTCTTTGAAATACTAAAACTTCCAAACTGCAAATCCCCTCGTTCAGGATAAATCCTACTTCGCTATAGATGCACTCTATCTTTCGGTGATGATGTGGTTAAATGTTTTATGGCTGTAGAGATATTTATGATCGATCATTGGAATTTACTGCATTACCGGTACTGGCTCACACTATTATTGTCATACTTTCATGACAATATGTCAGACATTTTTGATAAACATAATTACATAATAAACAGCCCCATAGTCTGCCATGAATATTAAACAGAATTTAAGAAGCAATGGTTAGAAATCAAATAATGAAAAAAAAAGTTAAAGAAAATAACATCACGAAAAAAGATGTGGGAGAATTTGTCAATTACATCCAGGAAAACAATTGTATTATGTAAGGTCTGGTGACGATAAAAATGCAGTGTCCGTTTCCATCAGTCATGGAAACAATAGGGATGCCGCTTAAATCTTTCTAAAATAAATGGAAACCTTGTAGGACAAGCACTCATCTGCGGCCTCTTAGTTTGGCTTTTTTTTTTTAAAGCTTTTTTATTTGTTTTTGATTGTTTCTATAATTTTTCTTTTGTTTTGTTTTGTTTCTTTGAAAAATATGGCAAGGACTATTTGGGAAATATTTCAGTACAAAGAACGAGATAACCTCCATCAGAGAGTGAAAGATGTATATAGAACATAAGTACAAAGATGGTTAAAACATGGTAATAATATAGATACAATTGAGAAGAATCACATGCACGGTCTACATAAAATCTGTCTGACTAGCAGTCACATAAATAATATCAAGCAAATAACAAACATCAAGTCCACGTACAAGATATCAGCTGGTTTAAAAAAAAAATATTTGTTTAAAAGCAAAAAATTTACTTTGTTATTCCTCTCAACGTTCATAATCCTTACAATGATTGCATTGTTTTAAAGGGGATAGGTGGGTCCTGAAATATGGATTTTGCTCTAAAAATCCGATTTGTAGTTTTTGTTTTCGCTTAAAAGGACGGCCTTTCCAGAGAATAAACATGGAATTAAAAAGGTGAATGAATCCATGCTAACGTGTTTGACACGTGGTCATTCAACGGTGAGCCTAGCCTACAGTCAAACAGGATTTGACTTCTCTGGCTGCTCCATGCAGTGATGGATCATCATTAAATTTTTGATTATATAGAGACAATGAGTAACATACGATACTTGATTATGACCTCTTCTAGCAATAAAATGAACCCCAGTGCCAGGGATGGACACTGGATGACCACTATGAGACAAAAAAATAAACTGCTGATCAGACAGAGCATCAGTAGCAGGCGCTCTAAAATGGACTTCCACGTCCTATCAATATTAAAACTTAGTAAAACTTTCCTTTATTTCTGCTACTTCAGAGCTTAATTATGAACTTTATGCCACAGTAAAGGTATCGTAAATCAACTTTTGGTATGGACAGAAAAGTTATGGGTGACCACATATAGGCCCTCGAGAACTCAAATGTTGCTCTGTGGGAGCCCTTATAATGATGGGGGGGGGGGGGGGTAAGAAACAAATTCGGGACATATTATGCACTGAAATCCAGGAGGAGACAAAGAAAGACACAGATATCATGATGAGAGGGCTACTAGGCATAAACGGGCTGCTTTGAAGCGAAAAGCCGAAAAAAAAAAAAAGAAAAACATCCCTTTTCAAGTTTTCCGTGGGGGAAAAAAAATTAAACGCGTCTTTCTCAAAACCCTTTTTTGCTAGTATTTTACTGTCTACTTTTATTTCTAAACCGATCCTAACCAAATTTGGCATGCATCATTTTCACAAACAAAAACAAGAAACGTACATGTGTGCGTCCCATTCTGTTCGTAATTTTTAGAGAAAAATAGGTTTTTAGTACGAAATAAATGGCGAAAATTGAAATTTCGTTACATAGCATTTTCAAAATTTGAGAATTATTTTTATTCTTATTTTTATTTTTATTTTGTTTTCAAACAAATGGTGGAAAACATGTACCTTTTTAGATATTATAGTACAAAAGATGTTCACCATGTTTCATCCAGTTTTGCTAAAATTTGGTGGACTAGATAGATTTTGAAGTTAGCTATTACAGAGATTTCAAAATCCAAGATGACGACGTTGCCATAACAAACATTTAAAAAAGTCGATTTTCTCAATATTTTCTTCTAATTTGAACGTGCCGAATTCGATGGAAACGGTTAAAATAGACCACCTTTAATAATTTTTAAAAATCACCTTCAAGACCCCCTCCCCCCTCTTCTTAGAGTAAAATAATTTGAGGGAAATTACAGACGCTCTGATGAAGAGGTAAGCGGGCCCAAAAACTTGCACTCATTTAATGTAATCAATTTTCAAGTTATTATTTCTCCAGATTTGTTATATCTGCATTTGCATAGTTACCGATTGACAGTCCAATACTGGTGTGGTCTTTCAAGTCATTTCTTTAATAAAATGACGATGAAAAGTATGCTAACGATTTTTATATTGTAAAAGTTCATTCGCAGTGAATTCACTCTAAAACAGCGGGGCCATAATCAGATGTATGGGGAACACTGCAGTTTGGGTTAGATAACAGTCATTATCTAAAGGGATTCAAAGCATATTTACCTGCCCACTGTTTTAAGAAAATTGTTTTTCTCAGAAGAACGGCATTTGCTAATGTTGCCTGGAGTGAGTTTTGAAGAGAAATAGCTTAATAATTAAAACTAGAGGGAAAAAAATGAAAATCAATGAAATTTATCACCAGAAAGTGATTTTTCAAATGCTATCCATTCTTCTCTCACCATTTTTCTAACAGAATCAACCAATGTACTCTCTCGGCAACAAATAGCCTGAAGTGTTGCTCAAGAAGAGGTAAAATAAAGATCAACTCAGTCATTGGTATTTGGCTCTGAATAATTCAGATTATCCTGATTATTGTAATTTTTTTTGAGTGGCTGATATAAGTTGATAAAATGATATCAAAACTGCATTTGTCAGACTTTTTATTGTTGTTCTTTAAATCATGGGATGTTATTGTTAACCAAATTCGATCTAGAATCTGCGCACACTTTTACTTCATGAAAGTATCAACTCAGCTTTGAATGAATTTTATGGGAATATTTATCAGAGATTCTGTTGTGACAATTATAAAATGACCAAGATGCTAAGTTTGTATCCTGAGATTGTTTAGATGGTCTGATTTTGTGAACAGAATGCATTCCCTTTAATTCTGTTTTCAAATGGATAACAAAAAAGAAAGAAAAAAGAACGTACATTTGGTGCACCACACTTAAAGACCGTGTTTCTGCATATATACAGCTTCTCTCCCTCCCCTTTCCTCTCTTTCTTCTCAGCTTAACCAAAACTAGATCCTGCTGGGACTGCTGTAGCATTGAATATGAAGAGGGGTGCCGCTCCACTACCAGATGATACATACCGCAGGAGTATTGCAGAATTGGAACTCGTCAACTGATTAGACTGCGGAATAAGACAAACTAAATCATTAATAAGAGAAGATACTCAGAGCAGAACGACGAGCTAGTGCAACAAAGACTGAACTTATATTAGGGCAACATGCATAATCCATTCAGCCGAGAATTGCAGTTTCAATCAAACGGTAGAGCTATTGTGTTTGCAGACAAGAAGTCATTTGTCTATATCATGTCATTTGAGCCTCTTCAATCAGTTGGCACTTTGCTCCACTGTTCTTTCCATTCCTTTTCTTCTTCTTCTCTCTCCATCTTTTTCCATATTCTCTTTCCTTCATTCACTCTGCAGTGCTTCCTCTCTCTCTTTCTCTCTTTCGATGTATATGTCGACACTCTCACTTTCAGTAACCCTCCTACTAGTTCTCTCTAATTCATCTATCATCTATCTTCTCCTTGCTCCTATCGTTTTCAGACTATAACCATAGACAGACATACAACCGTGTTCAAACCCACACGCATAATACATATGCAGACTTTCATAATTATCATCCTGTGAAACATTTTATGCACTCAGATGATGACGACAAAAAGAAACTATTAAGAAAACTCACAGGTCTGGTCTGACAATAGTTCCCCATGGATTGCGCCCCAGCAGTGATGCCATTGTACACTGTGATGTAGTTATTTGCACAATCAGGTGTGGCACCAGGAGGTATGCTCAAAGTAACAAAGGTTCCTCGAAGGCGCATGTTGCCAGGAGCGAACAAAAACCACGAGCAGGTTTCACTCTGGGTGAAGTTGCCTGGATAGTTCGGGCTAGTTATGGCAAATGACGTGCCGGTTATGTTGCCACCGCATCCAGAACCTAAGGGTTGAGTAAGAAAGTAAGATGGGACAGGACTAACTAATGAATGAGGAGTGCATGCATGTGAATGAGTGAGTGAATGAAGAAGTTAGTGCACCATATAGAGGGTGAGTGTATAAATAAGTGAGTGAGTAGGTGAGACAGTGAGTAAGTGAGTGAGACAGTGACTAAGTGCGTGAGTGGATAAGAGAGTGGGTGAATGAGTAAAAAGTAAGTGAATGAATGAATGAGCGAGTGAGAGTGAGTGACTGAACGAGTGAGTTAGTCAGTGAGTGAATGAGTGAGTGAATGAGTAAATGAGTGAATCAGTGAGTGAATAATTGAGTGAGTGAATCAGTGGGTAGCTGAGTCAGTGAATGAGTGAATGAATAAGTGAGTGTATGAGTGAGTTAGTGAGTGAGTGAATGCATGGTTGAGTATGTGAGTGAGTGAGTGGTGAGTGACTGCCTGAGTGAGCTACTCCGTGTATCTGAGAAACTGTGAGTCAACCATTTTTTTATCAGAGAGTGAACAAGTTGCTACCTCTGACAGAACTGACTGTCTACATGAATGAATGCTGATGTCATACAAAGTGCATGTGTCAAGGAATGAGTTAACGTGCCACCTACTGATTAACTTGTACGTCCAGTTTTGTACCTAGCGTGTGTGTTCTGCTTGACATTTTCAGCTATAGAACTACAGAAGGGTAGGAAAATGATGCTATTGATTTTAGTAAACTTTTATAGAGAAGAAAACGAAAACGCACACACGCACGCACGCACGCGCGCGCACACACATACACACACACACTCATACACACAATCCAACGTTATCTCACATCACTAAGAAAACAATCACATACAATTAAGGAAAAAGGGGGGGGGTCAATTGGCCTGTTTCAGCTCAAAAAGTCTATTTTCGCTTCTTTGTTTGGTTGTTATTTAAAACCAAAAGTAATCATTTCTGTTCCGCATTATGGGTGCAATAAAATGTTCCTATAAGCACACAATTATTTACTGCAGATTGTATTTGTAGGGGGGGGGGGGAGCATTCAGCAAAACTTCTTATTGAGTTTTGGGAAAAGATTTTATCATTCTTTTATTATTAATAACAGCAAAAGCTGAATATAAATAGGTCTTGTATGGATTTCCAGTGTTAAAAGCAAACAAACAAACAAACAAACTTCCAACATTGGATTTTTTAGGTGGGGAGCTTACTCAGATTCAGTGAAGTGAAAGAAAAATGTTTCTACAAGATTACATTTATTATTTTATTAAATAGCAAATACAGGCACCTAAGTCACATTTGAGACCAAAGTAAGGGTTAGGGTTTGGGTTAGTCTTGGAGGCGATAGAGTGTAAGGGCTTCATATTTCATGGTCTATAGTTACTTCGATGTCTTGTCTGTCAAATATTACTCAATTCGATTTTGTTTAGGCTTTTCAACCTTGAGCAAGGTTATCTCAGCCTTTGTTATCTGACCATGCCAGGCCGTGTCAAAGT
>JBCAUA010100355.1:0-10267 GCA_038406235.1 Peronia verruculata
TAGATAGATAGATAGATAGATAGATAGATAGATAGATAGATAGATAGATAGATAGATGGACGGACGGACGGACGGACGGACAGACAGACAGACAGACAGACAGACAGATATTTAAACAGTTAACTGGCATGGGAGCAGGTGGTTTAATGGATAAATAGAGAGGTAGTTGTCATGCACACATAACCATACATACAAAATTGATTGTGCATATTCCCTCACAACATACAGGTAATGCCTGTTTCAAAATGTGATCCACACATACACACACGCTTACATACCTATACACTCACAAAGTACAAACATACGCACCTGCTCACACCAAAGGAATGGGTATATCAAACCTGACTGGTGAAACACATTTACAAAGCTGGGTTGTTTCTTCACTGGATCTGGGAGTATGAACAAGAGACCGCTCGCACGTACTGATTTTGTATGCTCGTGTGTGTGTTTGTGTTCCTGCATGCGTGTGTGTGCGCGTATGGGCGTGTGTGTGCCTATTTGTGAGTGTATGTTTGTACATGGGTTACATGGGAAAGGAGGGAGATTGATTGGAAAATACATGTCATCAGCATGTATCTCTCGACTTGCTACCTGATCTGTCTTTCTAAGACACACCCATTTCTATGTCTGCTTATCCACCCTGTTCGACTGTCTGCATATCTACCTACTTACCTGACCTTCATCAAAGTTTGTACCCATATTCCTAATTTCTAACATAAGCAGGAACGTAATATCTGCCTACCTACCAGTCTACCAAATTACTTGAATACCTAGCTACTGACATACCTGACCACCTACTCACCCACTTACTTGACTACCTGTCTGCTTTTTTTTTTTTTTAACCATCTACTTGCTTGTCTACCTCTTTATCTATGTTATCACCTGTCGCTTACCAGACTGTGACACGGACCCCCCCCCCTTCCCCGCCCAACCAATAAGTATGTGCCCTAGCTTTTAACACCGCGCCTAAGACAGTTGGTGCACTACTGTGGACAGAATCCGCCTGTACCATCACAGAGGCTTGACTCACTCACCACGCCTGCCTCCTCAAAGTTCTCTCTGGCACTGCTCGCCCCGTCCAGTCTTACACCGAAGAAATCTAACCGTTATCACAGAAATTCTACCGTGCTTTAACAAAAACGCATCTTACATCACAGTTTAATTTCCAATCTAATATTAATAGAACTTCACAATGCTAAAAGACAGTTTCTTCCGTGATTTCATTGACAAAAACTTACACTTTACTCGCTGTGTTTAACCAGTATAAAGAAGAGATCACAAAATTGAATCTTATTTTCTCAAAACAGAGGTTTTCAGGAAATTATAGGCGTATTCTCAAAGGTACGTTTCACACGCACCTGTGTTCCTCTAAAAAACTGTTATTTATTCGTCCGCGCCCATTCCTCCCCTGGCCCTCCTTTGCGAACTTTGCAAATGCCTTCCACACACCATTCTAGAATTCCTCCTCTTTCTCTCCCTCCCCTTCCCCCATTTTCACCCGTCTAATGTACTTCAACAAAACAACTTCCATTGAAAAATTCGTTTCTAGAGAAAATTATGAGTTAGGTTAGGTATTTCTCTTTGAGTTAATACACGTACAATAAAATGCATTTTTAAAGAAAAAGTTTTTTTTAAAGAATGAACTAATCCACTAGACTGTTTTTCAGTATTGTGGTAAGTTATATCTGAATAGGCAAAGTAATAAAAAGATCTGAACAGGGATGAAACATGACGTTTTGTCAAAGCACATCAGCCGTGCACACTCGGTCCTATCGCTTTGCACGACCGTAAGTCTTTCATTCTTCACTGAGGGAGCTCACCCGGAAAGCAAAGTTTGTAGAAGTTACCTTTCTGGATCTTTTGAGTGCGTGTGTATGCGTGTGTGCGTGTGTGTGTGATTTTTTTTTTTAGACAGTAGACCATGGAATAAAGGACAGGCTCTGTGGGAGAGGAGATTATTGAGTCAGCTAGTCCGCCGTATTCTCTTTTTCTCTTTCTTTTCTCATCCTGAACCAACTTTTTTTTCGCTCGTTCTTTCTTTCTCCTTTCCTCCGTTTCTCTCTCCCCAGCCCGTCTGTCCTTTACATGACAGTCGCCATCTCCTATGTCTCTTTCTTTCTTTCATCTGTATTTCACACTCTTCTTACTCACACTCCCCCTCCCTCATCACTCATTACTCACTCAGTCAATCAATCAATCAATCAATCAATCAGTCAATCAATCAATCAATCAATCAATCAATCAGTCAGTCAGTCAGTCAGTCAATTAATCAATCAAACTATCAATCAATTAGCAACTTACTCACTCACTCCCACCTTTCTCTCACTCACTCACAACTCACTCACTCACTCACTCGTCCACTCACTCACTCATTCACTCACAATTTCACTTAGTCAATCAATCAATCAATCAGTCAGTCAGTCAGTCAATAAATCAGTCAATCAATCAATCAATCTATCAATCAATCACCTCTCACTCACTCACTCACTCACTCACTACTCACTCACTCACTCGTTCACTCACTCACTCATGCATTCACTTATTCACTTAGTCAATCAATCAATCAATCAATCAGCCACTCACTCATTCCCTCCCTCATTCACACACTCACTCACTCACTCACACACTCACTCATTCATTTACTCCTTACCTTATTCATTCACTCCCTCACGTTTCCACTCAGCCACTCCACTCATTCACTCACCCGCTCCACTCACGTTCATAGCAGAATCAATCTAGGTTAGATGAGCATAGCTTGTTTCAGTGTCACCAGCTGAATGGCTTCTTTTTCTCTTCGTATTTGTTGGTTTGACTGTTTGTTTGTCTGGTTTTCTCATTTGCTCCGTACAATCTGTGGTCCTCAGATCTTCTCAAATCTGGACATACTAATGAAGAGAGAGCTCCACCAGGCAGCGCTATCTTTGACTGGTTTTACATCATGTCCGTAGGACAGTCGTGAATATGTTTTCGGGTCAGAGCAATATGTGCTTCGATACAGCGTATTTGATCAAACCACACAAATCATAAGAGACATCAGCTATTATTCCTTTCCGTCAATGTGAGACGGTCCTTTGTGTCCTGCTGTCTATAAGCCCACCCTAATCTTCACAATAAGACAGATAATCTGCTCACACTGTCACACACCAGGACTTATCATTGTTCCAGAGACCAACAATATTCACTCATCTCCTTCTTTCTATGCTCTTAATTCTCCTCTCCCCAAATTATTTTTCTGTTCTCTCTCTGTCTCTGTTTCTCTCTCTCTTCTCTCCCTCTCTCTCTCTCTCTCTCTCTCTCTCTCTCTCTTGTTTTCTCCTACTCTTTCACCAATATTGTCCTGTAAAATTTCGGGTTTCTCCTTCCCCCCTCCCTCTCTTCTCTCCGACCTTCTTCCTTTTTCTTTCTTTCTTTGATTTCTTTCTTTCTCTTTTTTCTTTTCTTTCTTTCGTTTCATCTTTCTTTTTCTTTTGTCTTCCTTTCTGTCTTTTACTTCCTCCTTTTTTTTTCTTTTTGTTTTTTTTTACCTTTCGTTCTTTTTTTTTTTTTTTCTCTTTCTGTCTTTAGCTCTGTTTTATTCTTTCTCTTTGTCCTCATTCTCTGCCTTTTTATTTCCTTTGTCCTTCAAACGTTTTTCTCTCTTTTTCTCATTCATTCAGTGACATTTTCACTCACCCCAACACGCCAGATTCTATCCATACAAACGTACTCAACAAAGGTCTATGAAAACTATCAATAGATTTTTTTTTCAACCTATTTCCCATAGACTGGATGGCACAGAGAACATAATATGGGTTTATAAAGATTAAAAGGAACACAGAATTGGCTATTCTGGCCCCAATGTGCTGCCAACAAAGGAGAGAAGGGATACGAAAGCTCTGTGGCGGATGGGATAAGGTATGAATGAGACACAATAATCAAAAGATGATGGAAGATGAGATAGGTAAAGAAAGGGATAAATTCAGTCTATGAAGGGATCACATTTTTCTGTTGGCGTTCTCAGGGTTAATACTCACCTCCTTTGTGTGGAACACACTGCCGTGTGAGTCGATCTAATTCATACTTTTCTTTCCAGATCACTACTGCCCAACTTTGTATTGAACGTCTGTAAAAATGTAGTAACTCTCTATGCATTTAAATAGAAAAAGATCCGATAGTTTGCACCGTTTGCTTACCAGCTACAGCTATGACGTCCATGGCCACATGAAGATTTGGGATGAATTCATTTCTCAGTTCATACTGATGTTAGAAGGAAGGAATGGCCAAAATTAGAAGACACCGAAGACAAAGGACACTTCACTTTTCACTTTTTCTGTACGTGATATCGTTTGAGTTGCAGGGAATGCGAGGTGCAAGAGTTTATAATCAATCCTGTGCAGTCTGATCGAGTTTTGACTAACTCACAGATACAAATAATAGGGGTCTCCGGAGAGTTAACAGTTTGCAGCTTACGGATTTTTGTCGTATGAGGGCAGAGCTCAGCCGGGGAAGAACGGTGGGGGAATTTTACCGGAAGTTGCGGTCCGAGGCGAGCACGCATGCACAGTGGTGTGATAACGATAATGTCGGGGTGGAGCCCGGAGTTGAATACAGGCGTGAGTTACCTGCCCCTGAAAACTCACCTACTGAAGCGTGCACACTAAGGGCGCGTTCTGACCGGCTGGTTAACCTAGGAAATGGTTATGTTGGTGTGTTTATATGCGTGTGTATGTGTGTGTGTGTATATATAGGTGTATGTGTGTGAGTAAGAATGCGAGTTTGTGAGAATTTAGTATCTCAGAAACTTTCTAATGGTACATCCGTGGATTTCTTGCGGAATAAAAATAGCGTAGTGGAAATAGTACATGTATAGTATCAATTTGTGAATGGATTACACTTGTACGTTATAGCTGTGGGGTATTATGGCCCACAACTGCAGTATTAACATGATATTATTATGTTCCACATATGGATTACTGATATGGGTGAGGTGAAAGAAGCGTGAAAATTTCTGGAAATTTGGCCACCTGCACAAAGCCTGGTTGAGGACTGGAGAGGGAGTTTTGAAGCAGTGTCTAGTTGTATCTTCGTTGTACATAATGTAGCACTTGGTCAGTCCGTTGGTGAAATTGTCAGCTTCGACATGTTGGACACAAGAGAGATGTTGTTTTCCTTCAGTATATGAATTCCGAAATCGTATCTTTCGTATTATCCTTTCTTAATGTCCGACAATGGTATCTTCACTATCTGTAGTACCGTGTGCAGTATTACTCCATGCTTACCTACTTCGGATTTCTGAATGAAATATATCTGATCTAATAGTTGAATTCATCGTGCTGTTAAAGAAGAAGAAGAGGTCAGCTGAGAATACAGATGCACACAAACATATACACAGACATACAGGCATATACACAATTACATATGTACATTTACACAGCACACACATACACGCATACACACATGTACATTCATGAAAAGATGTTGAAAAGAGCAAGGAACACTTTCAGTTACACGAATCAGAGGGATAAACTACAACAAAAAGCCTTAGAAAGAACCCAGACATTTGTTCAATACACAGTGATTACTTGAATCATACAAACATATTGAGAGATGTGAGGGAGTAGCCCTGTAAGTAACACAAGCATCTACAGTCGTAGAGAGGAAATTTAAAGGGGACGCATGGGTAGAAAACCCGGACCTTTGTTCTGTTGGCAGTCAAGGACTGAAGGACACAAAAGCAGACCTTAGTGAAGACAGTTGGTCATATCTCTGGAGGGATAGCACTTTGGAAGGTTAGCGCCCTCGAGGGGTAGCATCTTACATGTGAATGAGTGCTTCAGCCTGTGTACCGCTACTGACACACGTCTCCTGGGTGGGTATAGCGCAGTCTGGATTCTCATAATAGTTCCAGAATATTGCCAAAGGCCTGTCTAGTATTCTACTTTACCGCGTAAAACGCATACACTATCAGGCTGCTGGAATAATATTGCTTTTTAAGGTAAAAACGGATTTTACTACTTAGCTAATAAATAGCTTGTTTAGTTATAGACCTAGTTATTCTATTTCACTCTTGCACGATCTGTGCAAATTATGGATCAATACATACACAGTGAGAAGAAATCTCTTAGCTCTCAAAAATTGGCGAATATAACAATCTTGTCGTCAAAGTCTAATCCTTATTTTCAAGGGTGTCAAAAACATTTTATCATAAATATGACATGGAAATAAACCGTTTTTGTTTTCAAAGAAAAAGTTCTTTCACCCATGAAATTTTATACACATAAGACATAATGCACGTGTAACAAACTGTCACACTCACAAGCCCATAGGCTTTGACTTACACGAATGGCATCAGAGCAGTACGAAATCCTGAGAAACTGCCGCAACTTAGTAAGGATGTCGCTTATGCAGAAATTAGATATATCTAAGACTCTTGGGTCAAACTAAGACAGCACTATATATAATTTTATATATATATATATATAGCGTAATAGTTCTCCAATCTCGTGGGTAATCGGGCATTTGCCGATGATTTATAGTACTGAAACAATAATATTATGATTAACATAACGGTTTCTTGTTTTTAATTTTAAATTGATTATACGTTTTTCAAAACAATATCCAAATCCTGATCGGCGTACAATAGGAATTCAGCTAGAAACTGACGTTCAAAGCTCGTATAGCGTGGACGATGGGCACAGATTCAAAAGTTTATAGATTTCAGTGCATACTCCACACTCAAATCTGGTCCCCATATGGTTCTCCGTGAAACTGTTCAGTTATTTGACGCCGCTCAAACCTCAGGCCTGCACATGCAGTGCACACAGCTGGACTCACAAAGACAAACAATGGAAAACCTGCCCATGTTTATCAAGGAACTTTCCCTTTTTAAACATTTTTCTTCAATTTTTTTTTTTTTTTTTATTGTTCTTCTTCTTTTATTCTTTCGTCCCTGCCGGGCGTCGTTCATTTTGTCCTGTCGGAGATGTTTGTAAGTTATAGGCAGTTAAGATGTTGATAGACATTAAGATACTTCACTCCGTGACCATGAATGTAATACATCGGCAGCACCATGCATACTGAATAGCACCACATGGTGGTGTTGCTGTTAGTTCATAAGAGACATACGCGACTCCCCCTCCCATTTCTCTTTCTCTTCTTCCTCCCATTTTGCACCTCTTTCCTTATCCTCGACTCCCTCCCCATCTCTCTCTCTCTCTCTCTCTTTGTCTGTGTCTCATTCTCTCTCTCTCTCTCTCCCTCTCTCTCTCCCTCTCTTGTCTATCTCGTTCTCTTTCTTCCTCTTTCTTTTTTGCGTTCTTTTTCTCTTTCCTCTCACCTTTTTACCTCCCTCTGTCTCTCTCTCTCTCTCTCCCTTTATATCCCGTTGCCCGCCTCCCCCACACCCCCTGCCCTTCCCTACATCTGCATATCTCGCTCTGTGCCGGTTACCACACGAAGGCTAAATGCAAACTGTGTAACATAACAAACATAGCGTCGATTATCAATGTAATATCTACAACTTCTTTTTTTCTTTCTTTCTCTCCTGCATAATGTCTTCTTCATATATATACAGCCGCTTATCTCTCATTCATGCTCTACATTTTCTTTGCACCTTTCTTTCCTTTATCATTTTTGCTTTTTGTTTTCTTTTCCCTCTCTCACTCTGTTCCTCCTAGAGTCTGTGTTCAATCCATATCAAGCTGACGTCTTTTTTATCTACCCCGAGACCTGCCGAGAGATTTGCGCACCTGAATTTGCCATTTGGCCCCTCCAAACACAATTTCCACCCCGTTGAAGATCTCTGAACTCACTAACTGTAAGCAAAATGCAAAAACACTGAAGGAAAAAAAAATGGACGGAAAAATACACAAATGGGATTTTTTTTTTTTTAACTGGTATAAAAAGTTTGTAGTTAAAAAAAAAAAAAAAAGCTGCGCTATATAGCACAACCTGAACAAAAGCTTGTCTACTTTGAGAGAACACATTTTTCATCAAAATAATTTCACAGTTTTTTCCATTTATTTAGATAGAACATTAGACAACATTAGAAGACAGTGCGTGGCATCATTTGTTCCTTTAAACTCTGCCTTGTGTATCTTCTGTGTGGGTATAAAGATCACAAAATGTAAATTCCGATTTTTACAAAACAAGAGTTTTCAAATTAAAATGTATTTTGTCAGCTTCTATTAGTTCTTCCTGTACGCTGAACGTTTAAGAATTGTGGGTAGGGGAGGACTGGGGGCGGGGAGTGGAGGGGCGAGCAAGGAGGTAGATCAGAACACCGGGAGAAAAATGAAAGAAGAAAATGAAGAAATGAGGAGAGAGGTGGAGGGTGTGAACCCCAAGTCCCAGCATGCCTCAGATTGGATTTTGATTGCGGAAACGCAAATGTTTACCTTCCCAGCGCTCAAGTAGCTGCTTCCGCCGTCCGCCGCCTGCTTGCTCACGGGAAGCAACTCGGGCTACTCCTCGCTTCCTCGGCCTCTCTTACCTGCCTTACCAGCCGCCATTTTTGCTTTGCGGTGTCATATAGAATTTGGGGGAAAACTTTAAGAAAAAAGTCTTAGACCACTGTTAAAAAGTAATAAGTGTGATAAACTATAATTGAAAGAAATCACACAGATATGGACAAAGTTATAAATGAAACTTTCTCTCCATAAACAATGTCTGTGTTTCCACTAAGTGGAAACAAAATCAAAGAAAAACAACAAGAAAACAGAAGACCAGCGGCGAGTCACACTGAAATAAAACTATGACAAACAAAGAAAGATGTTCAATTGGGAGTATATTTTCAAGTCAAGCTATCCAAACCCATGCGTTTTCCAGGATGTGGGAATGCCATTGCCCTGGCTAATGACAAAAACTGGCCCACTTAACCCTCTATGTTTTGCTTTTTTCCTACCACGCAATGTTTAGTTTCATAATTCATTTTTCCGGTACACATTACTTGGAAATAAGTAAGTTAGTTTGGGTCTGGCTTAGCTGGTATCAGGCTTAAGAATCATGAGGACAGAATTTCTAACATCCCTGCACCAGGCTGTGAGTCGGCCATCTTGGCAGTGTTTCGACAACTCAAAATGGCGACACTTATTATCCGCTTCGTCGCCTAAGAATTTGAGGAAAATAAAATGATAAAAATGAAATATTTTTTTAAATTTTGATGTTCAAGTACTGTAGTTAGTGATCTGTATCAACAAAACGTCCTCCCCCCCCCTCCTCCCGCGCTCTATGTGTGTGTCTGTAAAGTGTAAGGTCAGGTAGAATCTGTTGATTCAGTGACCAAGAAATAATATTAATGTCATTATAGGACAAAAAGACACAGATTTGCAAACGTGCACTAGACAAAAGAAATGAAAAAAAAAATTATCTGTAAACAAAATTTTTCGTATTTTTTCTTGTCAAAACTTTTATTAAACTCAGGCGTCACAGACTCAATTTGACTTTTACGTGATTCTCCCCACTCCAACATGGATGTACTCACATGCACTCACACATACTCACAGCTGCAGACAGACACACAAACACACACACATACACACACACACACACACACATATATATATATATATATACTATATATATATATATGTGTGTGTGTGTGTGTATAAACATACACACGCATGCATACACAGCTACACCTGTCTATTGACAACAGCAGATGTCCCCTCAAATCTCAAAACGTTAGTATGAACTGTCATATCTGTTTCCCTCATTTCCCGTGTGAGACTGTAGAGCGAGTTCCCCCCTAACACCATCTTAACAACTCACGTCAAACTGACAGCACTCCGCGCTCTGGCCCTATGCAGCCTCATGGACGTAATTACCCACAGACCAGCAAGGCGGAATGATTATCCCTGTTAAAAAAAATGACAACCTCTTCCTGAGGCAATTTTAGTTCAATTTTCTCGACCTTTGTCGTACTCTATTCTAACATATCAGTTTAAAGTCTTTTCTTGGGATACTTCTTTTCCTCTCTCTCACTCTCTCTCTCTTTCTGTCTGTCTCTCTTTCTCTCTCTCTCTCTCTCTCTCACTACTTTATTGTTGGTGACAACAATATCATGTTTCTACTTTTTGTCTTTTGCATAACTCCCTTTTGTTCTTTCAATTTATTAGTCAATTTTGTTATGTCTGTCGTCCTCTGGACTATAATATCTGTTCAAGGGGTTTGTGTTTTTGTTTGTTTGCTTGTTTGTTATTCGGCTATTTTTCTTTTGGCGCCGGCTATTTGGGCCTACTGGTGCAGCTAGACCCGGGGGTCTATCTGGGCCTATTTTTGCGCCTCTTTC
>JBCAUA010100366.1:0-23829 GCA_038406235.1 Peronia verruculata
CTCCACATGCTGTGAGAGGCCGCCCAGTCCTGCTTTCATCATCCATGTCCACGCGCCCTTCTGAAATGGCTCTCATCCATTTTCTAATAGTTTGAATGGAAGGAGCATGGTCTCCTAGAGCAGTCAAAAGATCTGTGTGTATTTGAGGGGCTGACTTACCCAGAAGAATTGAAAATTTTATGATTACCCGAATGTCATATCTCGAGAATGATTCCTTCATTTTCTGAGCATTCATCATGCCGGCCATTGTGGTCTAACTGTCAACAGGAAAAAGAAGCTCATTTCAGATCCGTTCAGCACTGGTGCACAAAATTTTACAGGGAATTTCCTAAAGACTTAATGTACAAATGTGCCAAGTTTCATCAGCCTGTCACAAGCCGTTTTAAGTTTATAAGGAACGGAAACTTATTATTGGGATGGACCTCGTATATGTTGATCTTTGTGCTCGACTGTTCATTCAAACTCAGTTTTCTCCAAATTTCTGTCATTACTGAGGGTCCCATCTTGTCTTTAAACTGCAATATCTCTGGCTGAAATAAAGCCAGCTCACAACTTTTTTCATCGTCTGAAAGGGCACAAAATAAGCTTTCACATGATACCAAAAACCCCATATGGTGAAAAATTGACATATCTCATTTTGACTGGCTGTGAGACTGTTATGATAGATAGATAAAAGGTGAATTGTTATTTTGGTGTGTAATGTTTTCACTCTCAGTTAGGGACTGTCATAATAATCAGATGTTTCTGTGACAAGTTTTCATTCAGTTATTGATGTGGTTTGGATTACCATGCATGTATGTGAATATTTATGGGTACCAATACATTTTTAATTTGCTTGTTTGTTTTTTGTGTGAAGTAATCTATACAACCCACCAACAAGAACTTGTGTCAATAAATTTAGGGTTCCTTAGATTGAATAGGATTCTTTTTCAATTGTGATAAATTCATATATGTATATAAAAAAAGAGAACTCCACAGCTGTGAAAATCTGTTTCAGTTAGAAATGTAATATGGTATGACAATAGCCTGATTAACTCAGTTAAGCTTTAATGTTGAAGTTAAATGTCCCATGTATTGGGTATACAAAAAAATGCTATTAAACATGCTACCCTTATTATGTGGGGGGGGCATGTAAGAGGAGGAGAGTTAGGTACACTGTGTTTTGTTCATTTCTTGTGTGTCTTGGTCATTTCTTGCCAGTCCTAAGCCACAGTTTGATCAGCTTAAATTGTTATGTCATTTTATTTGCTCCATTTCCAAATCAGGTTCGTTTTAGACTGAAGCTTTTCATTTTAAACTGCTGACCTCTGATGGCCTAGGTATTCTTGAAGAGTTCATGAAATATGCATGTACATGTAGTATATTCTGTTATCTCTACGTAAGTTACTACAAATAAGCCTAGGTCGTTGTTTTTTTTCATGTGTATGTGTGCTCTGTTGACAGAGGTGATGGTTACGGTTTTGAAAAGCTTTTCAATCTCCCGACCTGGTAGTTATCTCAACCGTCAGAGGTGATAAATGAAAGGCACAATCATTAATCAAGTATCTTTTTCCAATGAAATAAGTAAAATTATCTTAGCCAGTAGCATCAATCAAATCTGAAGTGATGGAATGTGGCAGCTTTTTTTTTTTTTTCAGTGAGATAAGGACATGTAGTCTATCTCAGCCAGTAACATCAATCCTTAGGTATCCTCACTAATGTAGAGATGCCCACTTATCAGTAACAATGCATACATGACCTGCACTGCCACAGTGACTTTTTTTCTGAAGTGCTGACTGTAGAACATGGAACAGACAGACAAATGTTGATGAATACGTATGGTAACCATACTGGAAGTTAGAACCACCTTGTTGTCAGATGCTTTTCACATGCATCATTTTGCCAGTAGTGTAGATTGAGGCTAAATCTAAATCTGTCAAAAATGACTTAGCATAAAAAAATAGCGGAATGTACAGAGTTGGGAGATCAAAAATATTTATTTGCATAAAGATGTGTATATACATATATAATGTATGTGTCTGTCTTTGCGTTATTCAGATCTTTCAGGATGTATTTCATCGTGAACAAACTTTTTTTCTTTACTTTTTTTTTTTTTTTTCTGCATACTATAATGAGCAATTCAAAATGTGATTTTTTTCTCTCAAAAGTTTCCATTGATATTTCATGATGACAGAGTTGTTCAAATTTCTTTTGCACATTGTGTGCACTGACCATGGCAAATGTATGTGGTATTATCCAGCAGTAAGTTCAGTGTGCTATGTTGGCAAATGTATGTATCGACATTCAGCATGTTACATACAGCATAATACGTTTATACAATGCACAACATTACTGAACCATTATGAAAATGTTTTTCTATGATTTTCATTGCATTTTGTTTATCATTTGCAGGATTAATAAATTTATTTGAGAACACCTTATTTATGACTTGAAGTTGTGGGTTTTTTTAATTTTATTTTTTTATCCACATACAAGGGGGGAGATAAGGGGTGATCTTATCCGTGTTGAGGAATATTCAGTGATATTGTAGATCTAACACGCGTAGACAATGGTCTTAGAGTGGCCATCAATTTTACTGCGTTATCCTGCTTATTGCTTATCCTGCACACTGCAGCACATTACTCTAGCATTCAGCAGTGTAAGACATCTCATTCAGTAGCTACCAGTTTCAATATTTCATTGTTAAAAACACAAATGTTATTGTTAGAGATTTGTCTGTGCAAAACGCATGCGAAGGCTTTGTAAGGGGACGCCTATCAGGGGAAATAATTAATAGTAATAATGAGTCAAATGTACGGGTCATCCTCATTGTTTTATGGTCTCTACTGGGTATTAAGAAATTCTCATATTAAGAAATAAAAATCCTGGTCCCTTCGATTTCTTAGTATCAGAGTTGCACTGTATGTATGTGTATACATGTGACTGCCAAACCAAATATCAGCAGTATGAGGATTTCAAAAGAAATGAATTTTGAAATTTGCAGTGGTTATGTATCCAGTGTAAAAAACTAAAAAATCATAGATGCCCAGCAAAATTTTAAGCCCTTACTGGTTCTGTTGCATTAAAAGTGTAGATTCCAGTAGTACATTTATGCATTATTAACCAAACATTTTCATTGTCCTTAAGTGATCATTTGATGCCATGGCCATCAGTAAGCCATCAAGATTTTGTTTGCCCTGTATAACATATCATTATGTAATGGCTTTGGGGTTTTGGCATAAGTCCATTCTACTACAAAAATATGTCTAGCTTTCACTACTGATAAAAACATAGATGGGCTTGTTTTACAAAAGCAGAAACATGTACATGTAGGTCCTTAACCAAATATACATAATCAATCAACAGCAATGCAGCAAGAGGAGAGTGAATTTCTTTTTGCAACTACAGTTTAATAGTTTTTTTTTTTTTTTTTGTTCAATATAGCTTGTATAGTGAACACTGATAACAAAATACAGAAAAAGTAACTTAGTACACAAGATGTTGGTAACACTGATCAGCCACAATGCCCCACTGTGGGAACAACCTAAGCAACAAGGCTAAGCATGGCTCTGTTCTGTTTCCAGTCTTCAGACAAAAAACTACCAAATTCCATGGCAAATGTGCACTGTAGGACAAGGTTGTCACGACTGTCACATACATATGATAACTAACATATGCAGTCATCACTGTTGTAAGGAAATTACTTGTCTCTGCATTTTTACAAGTACACATATAAAAGGTTTTCCTATATTCAACTCCATTTTATCCAGCTCTGCTTGAAAATTATCCGACAACTATATTAATCAATCTAAGACATTCTCAGATTCTGACTGCTCTTGCAGATATATATAGACTGTTACTAATGCTGCAATGCAAACTCTGAATCATATTTTTCCAAGATGATATCACTGCTCCATGGATCAACCCCATTCTGCATTTCAATACATACGTTCATATGTGTCATTATGACTCTTCTTCATACTTAATAAATTCCCTTCAGAAAAGATTACACTTCTGAGCTCCAATACTGAGTAAAAAAAACCAAAGTCAGTCCTCCTGCTCACTGAACTGAAGCCGATACTTTTTAAAAAAAATGGACATTCACATTTTGATGATTAACCAGAGCAATGTCCTGAAAGATGTAACTAGATGGCAAAAATACTGTGTCAAATAATAAATCCTTTAATGCATGGATACTGTTCAATGTCATTTTTTTCTTCATAAACATGACACACGAGTCGTTTTCTCTTTAAACATAAACATAGAAGACTTTTTTGTATGACTAGCTCTTTTCCCATTTGCCGACCAACATTATACATACAAAACAATTTTGCCCTGCAAAAACTTCCCAACAGTAGAACTGCGATGCCAATTGCCATTGGAAATAAAATCAATATATGCATTTCTTTTGGAAGTCCATAAATTTGTTCACTGCAGGTTGTTCTTCAATTGAGAGTGACAGCATGACTTTGCCATTACATGTATATTTGGAAAAAAATTTCAATGTCTACTAAGCTAAAGTAAAATCTCACAAGCTTTGAAGACAAGGAATATAAAGCAATGGATTTGTGAAATGTTTGGTTGCAATATGATGGATGCCACCTTTACTGTGTTGCTTTTTTTCCTAAACTTTATCTCTCATGAAAAGCCATGATGAATATGAATAATACTACTCAAACTGGTGTGCATTTTCATCTGGTATAACAATTAAACATGCATAATCAACAGAAGTTTAAAAGCGGAAAAAATCGCCAACGTATCATCAAACGACAGGTCATTTACAAAAATGTACAAACAAAGAAAAGAAAAAAAAAAAGTGACAAGTCGTGGCCTCAGACACCCAGTTTAAAAAAAAAAATGAAGTGATGAGAAAATGGCGGAAAACTAATTTAAAAAACAAAACACACTGTCAAAAACATAGCATACTATTCCAAACATTACAGTATCTCATACAGACGATAACATAATAGGTTCTGACATTGCATGCAATCACATTTGCTTCTGGTGTTTTGTAAACAGTTGCACTGATCAAGACACAAACAATTTAAGATTAAGTACATTGTGAACTGTTCTAAACCAAAGATAATAATAGTAACAATAATAATAAAAATTGTTAAAAAAATAAAATTGGGGGGATAACAGACATAAAACAAGAATGAAAGACATTTCACTTTTTTTTTTCTGGTTATACAGACATTTACATGTATATGATAAAAACAGCATCACTAACCCATCCCTGGTGCCAATCAGGTACCTTTTTTTTTCTTCTTCATTTTTTAATCAAGACATACACTATTTCTCTTTTGCCTGCAATAGATAGGACTCAAATTTGGCATTTCAGTAAATTATGGCTAGAGCAAAAAAAAAAAAGAAAACAAAAGCAAAAAAAAAAGAAAACAAACAAACAAAAACAAAACAAAACTGCTTTACAAATGTTGCTGTCATGATATGGTGATTGAAATCATCATATGTATACAAAGTTCTATCAAATTGTCCCCAAACATTATAGATTGAGTTTAAAAAAATGAAAAAAAAAAAAAAAGAACAAATTACTAAAGAGAACATATTTTTCTTGCATCATATATTTTTTGAAATTTTTCAAGATGTACATTTCAAGAAAAGAGTGCAAAAGTGAGTTTTTCTCTCCACACTGTGCTTGTTCAACACTCCTTGTGTCTAGCAAAGGAAGTAAAAGGGCTAGTGAAAAAAAATCCCCATACGTATCAAGATCAAGAATTATTTTATTGGTTTCTTGTGATTTATTCACTTTTGTCAAATTAAATCTAGAAAAAACCAAGGCCACAATCAAGGCCAAAACTGCAAGCAGCAACAGCAGTAGAAGAAAAAGTGTCAATGCCAATCTATTTCTTTTAACTACCTCCCAGCTGAAGTAATTAACAGGCTCTGTGATGCCGTGGCAGTATCTGGCAAACAAATACTCTGGAAATGGGTATTGCTACTTGTTACTAAATTCAATGATGATGAATTTTTCCCAGTAAAGTTTCACATTCACACACTCTGAAAACTGCAGATCTTTAAATTGTACTTCCCATCCATTCATCATTAACCCAATATAGTAACCAAAAAAAAAAAAAATTGTCTGACTGATGTCACAAGAAAGACATAAAAGCCAAATATTGCCCACTATTTTTTGTTTAAACATCAGGGATATCATTGTTATTACATATGAGAATGCAAGGATATAATCAGGCAGAGAGCGCACAAAGCTAAGAGGGAAGTATAGACATACAGAGGGATCTGCATTAGCAGCAAAGCACATCTTTGGATCGGATGACATATGGGGAATCAGCAGTTAGCAGTCAATGAAAGTCAGCTCATCAAACAATCAAAGAAGAAGAAAAAAAAACCAAACAAAACAAATGGATAGCACATAAGATTAATTTTCATACAGGGCTGCCAGCAGGCTTTGATAACAATACCCAAGAATCTTATCCTCACGAAAGAAACATTTTCCTGCTGGTGGACTTGAGCTGACAGTAAATTAACCCATACCTTAACTGCATATCAATATTATTAACATGAAGAGTTTGACAGCCCGAGGACATAAAATTCAATTTTATCATCTAAGTAAATACATGATTTTTTCTTTTGTTCCAAACAAACAAGTTTAAAAAATGTACGAAACTGTAATGGTTTCATACTGTTGGACATCACCGCATGCACCTAGCTTTAAAGTTCTAAAAATGGATGCTTATTTAAAATTTGTAATCAAACCCTCAAATGTTATACATTCGTTGGTCTGTCTAACCAATCTTTGAGCAAACAGAATGTCGCCAAGTTAGAATTGTATGTTGAGTTGGCTAGAGGGTGGAAAAGGTGGACAGGATAATTTAGTACTCCAGCTGAGACTATTAAAATTCTCTTGGATTTTGAGAAGGTTTCTCTCTTCTCCAAGAATCTGTTGATTTTTGTTTTTTTTTTTAAAAAAAAAAAAGAAAGAACACAAGTTAAATAGAAAAGTTTGTTACAGCCATCCTCAAGCCACTAGCCATCCTGTAAGAAAGATTCTTAATTTTCCTGGACCTTTTAAAATTGTCAACACATCACTTCTTTTACACACTAAGAAACCTTCATTTGTGCCATTTATGGTATAGACTCTACGCTCAACATTAGCTTGCAAGATCACATAGAGAAATTTGACTAGAACTACTGAACTTCTCAAGAGTTGGTGACTCAGGATTTATATTTGTGCATCTTTCAGGAGAACAAATAATCTATACTCAATACACAAAAACTGAAAAAAAAACAAAAAAACTATGCTTTGTAGGAACACTGGAAAAATTCCTTGGTATGACTTCATGGGCAGTGGCAGCACATAGTGAACTTCTTGTCTTAGAGCCTGAGTTTCCTTGAATTGGCTTGAGCTTAAAATCTGACAGCCCTCTTATATTAAACATTGTGACTTAGGAACTTTATCATACACTTCAGCCACCATCAAGAACACTGAAAAACATGTCGGTGAATTATTTCCCTAATTTACAAAAAGTACAAAACTGATTTCAATGGTATGAAGTGAATTTAAAAAAGTGCAACAAATGGTCCTATTAAGCTAATGGTTCCAGATGATCAGGGTGAAATATAACAAATTGTGTGAAGATGCTATACAGTCCATATAATAAATATACATCTCCCAGACTTTCAGTGTCTGTGGTACGGTCGCCCTCGGCCAGGGCCTGGATATCCATGGTGACGATAGTCAGAATGATGGGGAGGAGGAGGCCCATAATGGTCTCCTGCCCTATAGTCCATGTCTCCAGGGGGTGGGTGAGGGTAGGGACCTCTGTTGCCAGGGAGTGGAGGCAGTGGTGGGGGAGGTTGCGGGGGAAGGGGAGGGAGGGGTTGGTCAGGTGGAAGAGGAGGTCTGTTGTTTCTGTTCCTCAAGTCCACGTCAGATGGTGGGAAGTCTTTGGTGATCCCTAACACCCCCGCTGGCTTATCAAATTCCGTGCCTGGTGGCGGTGGTTGGGCCCGGCCCTTGGGTGCTGTAGGTCGGGATGGAATGGAGGAGCGAGGGGTGGGGTGGTAGGGGGGGACATGCATGTGTGGATCACTCGGTGGTGGATAGTGTGAGTGAAGAGCTGAATGTGGAGGTGGTGGGTGGGCTGTGTGTGGGGGTGGTGGATGGGCAGTGAGTGGGGGTGGGGGGTGAGCTGTGTGTGGGGGAGGGGGGAGAGGATGGTGGGGATAGCCCCTGGAGTCACTGGGAAGTGGTGGAAATGCATGTGGGTCCAGAGGGTGTTTAGGCAAAGGTGGATGTGGTGGTCGGTACAACCTTTCATCTCTGTCCTCATATCCTGCTCGATCATCCCTATCCATTGGCACGGATGGTACTCTAGCATCATAGTCACCAAACTGGGTGGTCTTTGAGTCCCCAGTAGAGGAGTGAGGTGGAAGAGATGGGGGCAATGGAGGAGCCAAGGTTGAAGAAGGAGGTCCATTCTTTTGTCGCATGTCCACATCCATGGCTGGCAGGGATGATGTTGTAGTAGAGACAACATTGGATGAAGACCCCAGTGACGATGACGTAGATGAAGATGGGAGCGGAATCTGACTGACTGATGATGGCAATGAAGTGGTACTGGCTGGAGCAATTGTGGGTAATGCTGATGTGGCTACAGAAGAAGACGATGTCGAGGTGGCCGCCCCACTTTCAGCTGATGTCTGCGGTGGAAACTGAAACCCACCTTTTTTCAGTCTGTCTAACAGTTCATCAATGGACGGAGCTGTTGTGACCGGAGTAGATTTTGCCTCTGTTGATTCCGCCTTCTCTTCAACACTAGCAACACTAGAACCCTCTTGGCTACTTCCGCTGGTTGTCTCTGTCTTTTTCATACTATCTAAAATTCTTCTTGCTTCCATTTCATCCTCCAGCCGCTTTTTGGCCTCTGCCTGGAGGTCTTCTTCCAACTGCCTGGCTTGGGCTGCTTCCCCTTCTTCTCTTGCAAGCTCCTTGGCTGCCCTTTCAGCCTTGTCCGCCTCCTTCTTCAGCAACATCTTTCGTCTCTTCTCCAGAGAGGAGACCTGTGTATTGCCCATAACATCATCCATAAGAGCTTTGAGAGCATCAGGAATTTCCCCTGTGGGTCCTGGTTTGGTTGGAGGCTCGTCAGTATGCCCGGAGGGTGAATCATCACCCAGTAAAGGAAGCTTAGGTTTGGACTCTGAAGCTTCAGTGGAGAAAGCATTTGCTGCTTGAGAACTGATTGGTTGTGCTGTCTTTGTCAATGATTTTGTGAAAGAGAATTTGATCCCTCCGCTGTCTCGTGATTCGGTTGGATTCGAATCTGAAATTTTGCTAGTTGCTAATGATGATGCTGTTGACACTGATGAGGATGAAAGCGGGGCTGATGTTGATGATGCTGGTGGTGGTAGTGATGACGAAGCTGTGGAGGACAACACAGCTGGTGTTGATGATGACTGGCTAGGTTTAGTGTCCTGGGGCATTGGAATTGTACTCAAGGATAAAATACTGGGTGTAACAGAGCTGTCTGAATGTGCTGGAGCAGAAGAAGGCAAAGACGATGATGGTACTGATGATGATGATGATGATGGTGTTGCTGACTGCAGATTTTGATTCCAGGCAGTTTCCGAGCTGCCACTGGTGAAAGGTGCAGACACAGCTGCACTACTGCTAACAGCTGAGTTTGCAGCACTGGAGACTGTTGCAGCTGCTGCAGTCGAGCCTGGAGCAGACGATACTGCACCCACAGAGAGCAGACCAGAAGCCACATCTCCACCCACACTCACTGGTGCCACAGATTTGCTTGCACTTTTGTCTGCTGTGGTCCCATTATTACCATGGCCTGTTTTGGTTGCAGCCTCTGTTTTACTGCTCCCAACTCCATCATGTGAAGATGTTCCTTTCCGAGCAGCCTCTGCCAGCTGGAGCTTCCGCTCCTCCACTCTCTTGGTCAGCTCCACCAGAAGTTTTTGCTGCTCCTGAGGTGAAGTGGCTGCTGATAGGGCCGTCACCATTAAGGACGAAATCTCCTGTGGGTCATTACTGCGGGCCATCTGTTCCACTAGCTCATCTGTGGAACTGACAGTTTCTGATGGAGGAAAAAAAAATTTTGGAGTTGCAGTATAATAGAATGAAAATAACATGTGAAAACCCAAAAATTCTATTAGAAAACGAACTTTAACTTAATTGTAAATACACTGTAGAAGTAATTAGGACCACCTGTCATTGGAACTTTTTCTGCCTTATATTGGTACAAATTTCACTGAGTATGGGCAACATCTGAAACAGGCAAGGTGAATGACATGAACTACAAAATAATAGATCACTGTCAGTTCCTGGAAATTTGATAAAAAATCAGTACCCTTTTGAGAGAAATAAGACTTAAATGAACTGAGTTCAACAGTGAGTTCATAATATAAAAATCAATAACTTTTTTTTTTTTAAATCTGATTCTTTTTTCATTTATTTTTTTAACTTATATCAAAGATATTAATCTGTCTCCATGAAAAAGCAGAAAAGTTACTAGTATATTTTTTAGCAACTTGTAAAACTGAAATATGTTAAAGATAAATAATACTGGATTTGGGGCCAACAAAGAAATTACTGACTGCCAAAAAGTAGGAAATCTTATTAAAGTAAGAAATTTGACATCCCCGTTATATTTTGAGAGCATGATCAGTTTCATTGTTGGGAGATGAGTGATTTGCTGTGAGTGACTGTTGAGCAATAAGCTATCTGTCAGGAAGGAATGGTAAAAATGATGTGCCCGTGTGAATCATCAATTTCAATCTTGTATAATCTGATCAAATTGGCTATGGTTCTCCTTCCTCCCACCCACCTCCCAATGTCCTTACCCACTGCTGGCATCACAGGCTGATCACTATGAGTGGTGGAAATGCTACCACTCAAGGCAGCCACTACAGCTGCGGCTGAAGAAGTGGCAATCATTGTGGTTGTTACTGCCGCTGGTGTCGCCAACATGGCTGCTGACGATGCACTGGTAATACTGGCAACAGAACTGCTGGTTACAATGGGAATGCCATCATCATCCATCAGGCTTTCATCTTCCGGGTCATAGGGCTCATCAGCTGCAGCTTCCTGGCCTGGGGAATAGGGTTCAGCCTCTTTGCTTGGTGAATAGGGCTCTGAGTCGTCTGTGGAAAAAAAAATGGTGCCGCCATCCGCATCACTCAAACAGCAACAGCGAGGAAGATATGGTTGCAGAGATATGAGAAAAAAAAATCTGCTGTACAAAGTACAGAAGAAAAAAATGATGATACATGATGGAGTTATTGCAGGAAATATAAATTTGGAAAAAAATATCAAATTTACTAAGTGCCTGGGCATGAAAAAAAAAATAATAATAATTATTGTGTCATTACTGTCATTATTTTTTTTTTTAAATTAATGCATAGACACACAAAAGAAATTGACATACTATAGACTTAGAGATTGGATATAAAGAAAGATAGATGTAATACAGATTTACGATATAAAGGCGCATACGAACAATTATTGATCTGATTTGCATTTACTGTGAAGAGGGCACAATACAAAAGAAATTGGGTTTATGATGGATTTGCAGCACACAGTAGAACAAAATGATCTTGCAGATCTACCATGAAATTGCTGGACAGTGACACAGAAAAACTGACACGTACCATGGATTTATTGCCTGAAAAGTACAAAGCAACATGCACACTCAGAGTATTTTATAAGACAGATGGACAATGTCAACAGAAAGTAACACAACTACAGTTAGACATGGATTTTGAAAAATCATGATGACCAACTTCATGCTCTTTGCCACCACATATGTAAATCACCCACATAGATATAAATACATCTACACAAAGCACTGACACCAAAACCATGCATGATTAGTATTGCAAGAAATCAAAAAAAGAAGAAAAATTATGAAGAGGGCCTGGCACTATGAGACTTTGAAGAGAAATCCTGGAAAATGAAAGAAAGATTTTTGAAACCAGCGTCCTGGATCAAGATGAAAAATGAAACCAGTGTCGGTAACTTTCAAACTTTGCCCAGAGGAGGCGGTCTTAGTGTTTATAAATAACAATTTGAGAGTGCATGCCCTCAGGCTGAACAAAAACTTGCAAAATTTTTAAAAAGACTTAAACATTAAAATTTAGGAGCCATATCTCATAATGATGGTAAACCTAAGTTAGACTGGGTTGGAAATCTGTCCACTTTTTTTCTTTGTTAGACTGGATTATGTTGGCAATCTGCCCACTTTTTTCCACGAGACTGAACTATGTTGGCAGTCTGTCCACTCCATGTCCAACATGACTAAAAATACTCTAGGGAGATTTTTTTCTCGGCCCTGTGAGCAGAAAGCCATTGCCACTATTGGTGCAAATACATCTAGATCAAGGTCTGCATTTAAACACATTCTTCAATTCACAAACAATGAATTTGCAAACTGCCACCATTTCAAGTTATGCATTTTGGGAGCCAATGATTTTAAGGACATGAGCTACTAAAAAAAAAAAAAAATCATTTTTTTTTTAAATGGTGGCAATCATGGATTTTCATCACACAACTCTTGTTTGCCCATATCTTTTTCTTTCTTTTTTTTTTTTTATAAATTGTTCTGAGACTTACATGAACTTAGGATATCAATACATCTCTGTATAGAAAGATTGAAATTTGATAGTTCTGTCTTTTGTAATAATGAACTAAACACTGAAAGTTTTTATATCTGTTTACTCAAAGACGGAGCAGCTGAGATTTATGTTACTGACAAGATACCACAATGGAGCAGGCCCTTACTAAGCAAACTTGAACCCAATACTTTATAAGCCATTCCAACTAATGTGATACAAGACAACGATAAGCTCTGCCAAGACTGCACACTTAAGAGAATTTTGAAAAGTTTAGATAAAGAAATGACAATAGTCAATAGAGTACAGGCTATTATGATGATCAATTTTCTCTCTGCACAAATGTCTCGATACCCGCCAGAATGAGTTGCAAGTTGCCAGACTCCACCAGAGATGTTGGAGGTTGAATATGATAAAGGTGGTGTGGCAGCAATGTTTTCAAATTGCAGAAATTTAAAGAATAACTATTTCAGAATAAGAAAATATTGCCCTTATGGACATATTAAATGTGATTCGGATGCAACAACTTAGATCTACGTGTCAACCTGTTCATTCTTACAGATTTTTCCTATTTTTGTCTCTTCAGTGGATATGGTCAAGCTAGCTCGAATTGTTTTCATCACATGAAGTGTTTGAATTTATTTTCTATGTGACAGTAATAACTCAAATTGATGTTAAATTAACATATGACTCAATTTAATTGTCTCAGTCTCAAACTAGAGTTGTTCATATTCATTCTGCTGTAGTACTTTACTATCATACTCTTTTGAAAGCTGCCCTTGGTCTTAGGGGGTAAAGAATTTTTCTGGTGGTTAATCGGTTACCACTATCTTTCACACAATCTCCAAGTCATGATACTTTTCATAGAGTTTAAGTGTGCTCAGAAATTCCTGTACTGTTTTGAACAATGAGTGTCTCCCAGCAGATAGAAATTTAAGCATAATGCTGGACACAGAGTACAAAGGAAAAGTAGAACAGAAAGACAGGTTATGATATGTACAACATTTGAAAGAAACCGTCAGATGGTGAATTATTGATGAAAACAATAAGTGGAACATACTTTTTCCTAATGATAGCTGGGAATACTTCTTAATATTTAACAAAATCATATAAAATCCAGGAAAACCTCTCATCTACTAGATCAAACATAGCCCCTTATGGCTGCTGAAAGGCTTGACAAAGTAAAAAAACTGGACTGAAATAAATCTTAAAATATGTGACAGATTTCAATCTTAAAAAAAAAAAAAAACATTTTCACCATCAGACCAATTTCTTTTGAACACTGCTTAAATTTCCGTCAAGATTAGTGGACTTTTTTTTAGTGACAGACATTTACAAATATATCTATAAATCATGTAAACCAGATGAAATGAGTTGACTGTCAAAGGGAGTTTGCTTTACAAAAAAGGATTTTACATGAGTTAACTCTTAGTGTATATATCCTGGCATAGAGTTTTGTAGCTAAATCATTTTCAACCAAGTAAAGTGTACTCCTTTCCCATTCTTCTGATATCCAATTATCTGTATATGAAAAATTAGACCTGAGACACATTTCATCTGAGTTGATGAACATAATATATTAGTGGGTTAAACATGAAACTGCTATGTCAGGCACACAAACAGGCATAGGAACCTGTGAATGTTACCTTCCAGCTCTGCTGGAGTTTCATGTTTCTTATGATGATGGTGATGATGGTGATGGTGATGATGCGGCTGCTGACCGTGGTGATGGTGGTGCTCGTGGTGGCGGTGATGGTGCTCCTTGCCATGGTGATGGTGCTGTTTTTCCTTCCCTTCCTTGCTGGACGAGGAGTCGTCCGACGTGGGTGTCCTCTCCTCAATTTTTTTCTCCGGCTTGTCCTTTTCTTTGTCTTTCTTTTTGGCAGTAGGGGTGGGGATGTATTCAGCTACAGGTTTGGCAGTGCCTGATCATGAGTGCATGAATACAGAAAGCAGATGATGAGCCACAGTAAAGCACAGCACAGAATTGAAGCCCCAAGATCAGATGAACAAACCAGAGATTTTAGATCTCAACCCTTAACTTCTATTATCACCTTATAATAACTATGTCTCTTGGATAAAAATCAGTCACTCTGCCAACTGCTGCAAATCAGATATTTATCAGGGAGGTCAATCTGTCTACATGAAAAAGCGGGAAAAGTTCCTGGTATCTTCTTTAACAACATGTAAAACTTAAGTACAATAATGGTACATAATACCGGACTTAGGGCCAACAGAGAAATTACTGACAGCCAAAAAGTAGGAAATCCTACTAAAGTAGGAAATTTGACATCCCTGATTTATGGTGTGAGATTTGTTGTTTCTTGACACAAAAATTTCATTAATGTCCTCTGAGGGATAATTCTACAAGTGCTCTCAATGAATTTGATATGCTTTTGCAAAACTGCTCTGTCAGGCTTTGATAATCTGTCACCAATTTCCCCAATTAGGTTTGGCAAAAGCAAATTATCAAGACACAACATTCATAAAGAGTGACAGACTGAGAAAGATGGTAGTTTCACAATCAGCAGGTGGGGCCAAAGAACAGAGATACAGAGGAAATCTTATTGCAAAACTGTTCCTTTTGAACTGTGTTGAAAAAAACAAATTAAACAAAAGACAATGATGGTTTGCCGAACTTCAAAGATACCCTGCCCATTCTCCAAAGAAACTATCAAACACAGCCTAAGTTTCAAAGAAATCAGGAAGAAACATCTTGATGAAACGTGCCAAAATAATAAAATCTGCAAGTATTGCAACATTTTCTCACAAACCTGTAAATATTTCCTAACTCCCAACAAGCCACCCCAGCCAGCACAGAAAATGAATGAGTGAAATAAGCAAACGTTCAGTCCAGAGATGTCCCAAAATAAATGTGCAGTAGATGAAAACAAGATTTGATTCAAACCCCTCCCTCATAGACAAATACATTTTACAACAATTCAACTGAATAAGCTCATGAGAACAAACAATTACTCACACAAGAAAAACACACAGTGCACATTACAGATGTGACACAGCCGTCAGGACACAATATTTGAGTAACACAATTGCACAAAATTCATATGATATATACAGTGTGGCATAATGATGTCGAAGAACAGATAGTAATATTGCTCAGTGGTAATTAACATTTTCGGAATGGAAATGAAGCATGTCATCTGCTGAAATACTCAATCTTGGGCATTCAAAATCCTGAGGTTGACACTCTTCAAAAAAGACATTATCAAAAATTGCTACTGCAATCGGACCTTTAATGGCCTGAGTATTCTAGTGTGCAATAACTTTTGAACATTTTGGTCTAAGGAACAATTTTCTCTCTGAATTATAAGGGGAAGGTGTAATTACAACAACTGATAACCCAAGTCTTGACACAAGGCTACTGGTGGTCTGTACATTCTCTCTAATGGAAGGCCTTGTATAGACACACATTGTTTGCAATACCTGACACTAAGCTTGAGATAGCTGGAATGATCTCTTCAAATGATTTATTTAGCCCATAGCTAATTCTAAACTGTGGGAAATGGAAGCAATACAACAATTTCAAACAAAAAGCAAAAAGGAATGAATGAGTGAGTGAGTGAGTGAGTGTGTGTGTGAGTGTGCAAGGAGCGAATGTGGTGAATGCTTTGAACAATATATAGGTAAACACCGTTTACTCACCCTTAGGTTTGATAGGCATGGGCACATACTCTGGCTCATAGGTCTCCACAGATGATGATTTGGACTTGGTCTCTGCTGAGCTTGAAGCACTGGTACTACTGCTAGTGCTCTCAGCAGGGCTGGCTTTGGGCTGCTGGCAGGTGCAAAGCAGAGGATGAAAAGAGAAAACATTCACAATGATTAAAATCAAGAGACAAGACAGGCACAGAAATGCACAGCACTAAATCCATTTAAGGATAATTTGGAACTCTTGTAGAAATATCATCAGAGGACAAAATATACATAAAATGAATGTCTCAAAATAAAAGTGTTTATTAATACCATGAATACAGATCACATAATCTTCACAGTGCCTAAACTGACTCAGTCCTGCATCACACTGAAACCAACTTGATATTTCCTATATTAACTTTAAAGGTGTCAGGAAGCTGCTACACTCAAATATATGCTTGCTCTCTATATTTTACATGAGTTACTTTTCAGACAACCTATACAATTTATCAATATGATACTTATCTGGTATTTCCCAACTCATCTGTCATTTGCTGGCATCACCAAATAAAGTGTTGGTCACTGTCATAAATGACACTGATAGGGTAATTATTTCCTAGATTATCTATCTTAAACATGAATGAACACCAGCCTAGAAGCAATGAAACTCCGGCAGTTTCTACTGACTGAGGATGTACAAGAAAAAAAAAATAAAATGAAAAATAAAAAAATATCCCTACAACATTTCTTGCTTCAAGGGGGGACAATTCTGACTTTGATCACTGATCCTTTCAAAGCCAATGGGAAAATCGGAATAATTCACCACTGAGCTATAGAGATAAGCGATTTCTAAATAGTAATATTCCTGTGAGTATCTGCATAGCATCTACATTATTTCTCCAGCCTTTGACAAAAACAAAGTCTATATCCAAGTGAATGAAAATAGTCTCATCTAACTTACATTATTTTCTTGAGCAGCCAATTTAGCCAGCCGTGGATCTCTGTTGATCGGAGCTGTTGGCTTTTTAACAGTGGTGGCACTACTGCCAGTACTACTACTGCTGGTGGTGGTGGTTGCACTGGCGGCAGCAGTCGTGGTGCTGGTGGAGGTCTGATTACTGGCCTTGCTGGTGCTACTAGAGCTGCCAGAGTCACTGGAATCCCCACCATGTTTCCCCCTCTGTCGCACCAGAATACCAATCAACATGTGTGGCCGGTTCTCTTCTAAACCTGCTCATAGCCACCATATAGAGACAAACAAAAGTCAGTTACGTAATTTCAGGCCTTAAAAACAAAATTTTTAACAAAATAAAATATTCCTCTTCTCTACATGCATCTGTTTTAAATCAGAACACAGTGAACTAAGGCATCATAAGAAAATGTTTCCAGCCTGGTATTTGACTTTTAAAACATATAAATCAAAATTATTGTCCAGGATTGTATTACTATGAAAAAAATATTCAAAAATGCTAAATGACAAAAATTACAGACAAAATTAACAGAGAAAAGTGTGATGATCACTATCTTCCCATATCAGTAAATCTTAAATTGTTCTTTCTGTCTCATAAAAGAATCAAAGAAACTTCCCTTTGTCAGATAGATGCCTGTGTTCTTTTGAGAGTTACATGGCTGCACAAATAAATAAAGCTCATACCAGAAGCTCTCAAAATCTTCTTAAGCCCCAAAGTAAATCTTGCCTGCTATGACCTGATATGGATTTTCAAATAATCTCACAGAGCTCACACGCAGTTAGCCAGCTGCAAAATCTATTAAGCTTTCCTATAAATCTATAGTATAAAACTACAAGAAAATCCACAATAGGCTTACGGACTCGAAAACTGCGGAAAAGCTCCATTTGAAATCTGGCACACAGCATTGTTGCAGCATATGGATCTGTGTTTCTATGTACATAAACCCGAAAAATGCTTAATATCTTTGGCGTTATTTTAAACATGCGATAATATCTGAATAATAAACTTGCGAGACTGCTTGATCTGAATTGTACATTCGATAGTACGACAGGTTCAAAAACATGCATTCTTTGAGTAACATTCAGTTCAGGCAACCAAAATATCAACATCGAGGTGCGCAAGCTTTGCCACACACTTTTTAATAAAATCTCCCATGGAAGCCATGGGTTCCTCTCTAGTTGTAATGAAAAAAAATGAAAATCAAAATGAAAGCATTAACTGAACCACATACCTGGCCCATCAAATGGCAGAAGAGTCCGCGGAATTTTGCTATGGGAAGCGAGTGGCACAACGTAAAAGTCCTTGACCTGTTTGTTGGGGTTACCAGCCACACCACATCGGCTGCGACTGTTCAAGTAGGAGTAGAGGTGAACATAGGCCACCTTCTCATCATCACTGCCTGGTATAAACCGAATGATGGTCAAATCCTGGACACAGAGGAAAAACAACAGCTGTAGTTAGATCACTCTTTGTTTGACTACATAGAAATATTAGCTGTCTTACTAATATAATCACTCATCGCTCACAGCTTCCAGGTTTTTCCAGGATTGTGAAAACATAAAGCCATGGGAAATTTTATCGTATTTGAAACCAAGTTTTATATATATAACATATATATATCCTTTTTTTTTTTTTTTTGCATCACTTTCTCCAGATCTGTGCACAAACAAACCATATAAGCAATAAAGTCATAGTCAGGCCGTAGTGCATCCTATCTCCTTTACTTAACCAATTAATACATCAATCAATAATTTAATAACTAAACTCTGTAATACCTGAGATCCTGCCTGACGTATCTTAGACAGATAGTCCCACATGTGATCTGGTGAGATTCTACCCATGATATGGATCGTGTCTGGAATTGTCTACAGAATAAATATCAAAGATGAATCTCAATTTATACACAACTAAGCATTGATAAGAAATGTTTACAACCTGTACTGTCTTCCACAGTTAAGTAATTTCAAAATCCAAGCATATTTTTTCTATAAAAACACACAGAACAGCTTGTAAACATGTAAATGAAAAACGAGAACAAAAACATTTCTTTCAAAGCCGTTAAGATTTCGGTGGATTGATACTGTAAAACTAGGCAAAGCAAAAAAATATAAAGGGATGAACATTATGTGATTATACATGACAGCAATTTCAGAAATCGTTTCAGACATAGGTGCAAATTAATTATTTACTGACAACACAATATCCCAGTAAAAGTACAGAAATTTGGCTTTCAACACTTGAGACACACAAAGTAAGTCAATTCTATATTAGACAGACAACAAAATGAAATTGAGCAAGTCCTGGCAGTAAAAACATTAGATAATATATGCATTTATAGATATTAATCCAGTTTCAGCAAAAACAAAGGTGAAGTTGTGCATTCTAAAATTTCAGTACCAAGTGCTTGTGTTAAGTCTAAAAATTTTAAGAAGTGTGTCCAAAAAACATCAGGATCTGCACCACTGCTAAAATGTGCTTATCATAATTAAGAAGGAAATCGGGCACATCAAGGCATTACTTTGTCACAATGTAGTTATGACTGAACACAATACTTACAATGTGATCTGTTGGTCCTGAGACTCTGTAGGCTGAGGTGAAAAACTTGGCCACATCAAGCATTGACACAAAACCCTTCCACAGCATGGGCCCTGTAGGTGTGAACTTGGGCTTGGCCTCCAGGCCTGACTGCAGGGCTGAGTCCGGAGATCTGTGGGGATACAGTGATACACAATTGAAATGAAGGGCTTATAATCTGTTTGAAAAAAAGAAATTCTATGCCTGTATAACATACACTTACTGTCTTGGATATCAGATGAATGAGCCTAACCCCTTGGCTTTGGCACTAAATAGTTCAAATTTAACCATACCCAGATTCTGTACCTTCATTCATTTATACCAATGTTTTTTTTTTTTTTTTACACCTCTCAATTGTCTTTTCATCTGCAAAGTATGTAGTATATTCTGAGCCCTCAGAAATTTAGATTTCAATTATCTCTGGAGCACATTGTCAATCAATATCCTTATCTCTAAGGCACATTTTCTATCCTATCTCACCATAATGTATGAGGATATGATGAACATCACCAAAGAACCGTAAAAGAAAACAAGAGTTGAACTCACTCAGTTCCTGCATTTTTCTTCGTTTTGCACCACAAAACTGGTTATTTAATCTGTATAATAGATTGTGTATGCATCATTGAATATTGCTCCATCCTCATGAAATTTGGCTCATGTAACATGAGATATAATATTTGAAACGTCTTCAGTATGAAGTATGTGGTTGATGTGGTTTTGTCACGAACCACGTACAAAAAAGAAAAAAGAGTACTTTTCAAAAATGAAAGTTTTTACGCAGGGCTATATCTAGATCTAGATCAGTGACAATTTCTTTCTAATTGCTCTGCTATACTCTTTCTAGCTCTATCACATCATTATGATATTTGCAGTCGAAAAATAGATCTAAATCCATGTCTACATGCAGAGATCAGCTAATCGTGCTAGTCACTAAGCCATGTTAGAATGCAATGATCAACTTCACTCAGTTCACAAAATGTGCATTTTCTCCAAGTAAAACGAAGCTAGGTTATCAACTTCACGACCCCTTTACTGGAAAGTGGATGGGAATGATAATCAAGTAAAATTTATAACAATTTGCCGAGAGAAAACGAAACAGATGTGAAAAACTAGGGACTTAGATGTCTCAGTCATGGAATTCAGCGCATTCTCCATTCCAACCAAGACATCTCGGTCACGGGATTGAAGTGAGTTAATAAGCATTCTCAAATGATTAATGAACATCAGTCTAAGAAATATTCAACAACAAAGAGGGGACAATTTTTTAGTCTGGGTGCCAATACATCTTTTTCATTCAAATGAAATGAAAGGAATTTGAGGTGAGATCTAGTGCAAATCCTTACCTGACCACAACTTTCTTTGCAGAGCTCTTGGAGGTTGAGGAAGAAGATGAAGATGAAGAAGTAGATTCTCGGCCAGGAGTGGAGATTTTGGGGCTGGGAGGCAATGGAATTTCTTCTTCTTTGGGTGAAGTGGACACTATCTTAGGCAAGGAGGAAACCTCTTGTTCTGTTTTCTGCATGGTTTTCAGAGCCTCCTTGACAATCTCCTCAGCTTTGATGTAATCTTCTTTGTCCACTGGTGACTCATCTTCATTTGGCTCTTCCCCAGAAACGGCTGCTGAGGCCACTTTCAACTGGACAGATTTATAATAAAACCATCAAATATAATTGACATATGTGGTACCAGTGGTAATTTATGGAAGGAAAGGCATGTATGTGATATCATGTGATATCCAAACATAAAACAACTGAGTACTGGTACCTATAAGTGTATTATTTCAGTCAATCAATTGCTAAATGATTATTGCCTGAAAGTTATTTTGTTCACAATAGCAACATTTGTTTGTTTTGTCCTGTCTTTCATATTTTATCACATAAAAGCTCAAGTTTTTATCATATAGTTGTACAAAGGAAAATCTTTTCTGAACCACTCTGAAAAAAAACTGTCATTCCTGGCCTAGTCTTAACTTGTTGTCACACAAATGTATTCAGGCAGAAGACATATCTTGTGAATTACATGTAATTTAAAAGGAGAAATACTGTGGTGTTTCAAGGCTTGTTGTGATATTGAAGAGATAATCAAAATAGCACATTAAGTTTTGTTGTACTATAATGTACTGCCATGGCTATGACACAAATATCAAAATAGGTCCAGACTAAGATACCTATAGATCATGTTTGACTCCAGGTTTAAAAGCACCAATTTACACAATATCAACGACATGGACTGTATGGAGATGTTCTATTTTTCCTTGATAAGAAGCGAGAACTGAAATTTTGCTAAAATTTGTGGAACTTACGTACAGTAGCTCTTCCATTCTTTTCCCATGACATAACATTATTACTCTGGCCGTATGAACTTCAGGGTTACTGACCTTATTAGCTGCTGCAATGGCTGCCTGCTCCTCAGGGCCAGGGACAATTTTGCCTGTGCATACTTTACAGTTTAAGTCAAAAAGATGGGCTCGGTGCTGATCTGTGGTGTCTATGGCTGGGGTATGTGACTGCTCTTCCTGTGATTCTGGTTCCGGATCTTTCTTCTCTTCGATGCGTGTCTACAATACATAAGATGAACTTGTATGAACACAAAATTTGTTGTCATAATATCAGCCATTTATGACAGCCACCAAACATTATCAGACGAACAAACAAAAAGTTAAAATTTTCTCTCAAAGTTATTTTTAAAAAAGCAAATAAAATTTTTGGCACAATTTCAAAGCAGTGACTAAAGAGGAAAACCATTTTTGAAGGCTGCAAATCTGACAGATATCAAGCCCAACATGAAGGCAGTTTTACAATTGCATAAGAATCTTTCTTATGCTAGAGACAGCCAAGAAATGCCAGATTTTCACCTTAGTATGTACAAATACTACATCTTACTTTATTCTCTGTTTGTATTTTACATTATGTAGACTTATCTAGGAACAAATCTGAGAAGGATGATCAGCCATAAGCACTCACATGGTGAAATTAATAATAGATATTTTAAAATATGTACATAATTGTGTAGTGACATTATAACATATGTTCCAAATATAACTTAGGCCTACCTCCAAGATGCTGAGGTCCTCATCTTCCACCTCTACCTCACCCTTATGGGTCTTCTTCCTAACATGTTTCACTGTCTCACTCTGCTTCAAAGCTTCTTGTTCTGTCTTCTCAATCATCTCAAGTTGCTGGGGAAGGCAAGAAGACAGAATCACAAATACTTCTACAATGTGCCCCTCTATATATATTGAACAGGTTTTTCACAAAGGTGCACAAGGTGGGGCATCCTCTCAGTATATTATATGCTGATGAAAAGCAGCCCTTTCTGATGTGTAAATGGTTAATCTTAAGTGTATGTTTCAACATTTATGCTCATAAAAATGAAGTTGAAAATGGAACAAACTTTACTTAATAACAACAGAAACAAATAACCAGCCAAAATAGTGCAAACGCATGTTCACTTTAAAAAGAAAAAAAAAAAAAAAATTGAACACCGCAATAAGGTATAAAAAAATGTTGTTCACAGTTTTGCTCAACACAACACTCACATGTTTGCTCTCCTGTTCTCTCCATTTGGCCAGTTCTCTAGATGCTAGATCTTCCGTACTCATCTGCACAAGTTTATGGGGCTTGATTTTTCCTGTCAGAATTTTCCGAAACAGGCCCTGGAGACAAAGAGAATGATAAACATCAATTCACATCTTTATTATTTCGTTGTAAAGGACCACACTCAGCCTGGAGAATAACAGTTGGGATGTTATTACAACAAATTCACAAATTACCAGAAAATTTCCACAAATTCTTCTTGCTAACTGAATGTTAATGACAGTAAATCCAGAAATGATGATTTAGTGTATCTATATAATAAGAGTGATCAGGGGGCATGGCACTTATCTTATAGTCCAATAAAGTCGGAATTGGCAGGCATTTAAAATTTTTTAAAAATTACACACGTGGGCAACTGATACCCAACTGTGTTACAGGCTACTCTTTATTTTGATTGAATTTACACAGTTGTTTTAAGTTATTTTTTTAATGCCGAACTATCATTCATTTTG
>JBCAUA010100367.1:0-10267 GCA_038406235.1 Peronia verruculata
GCTAACATGTAGATCTAGATCTAGGCCTATAATGGCTATATAAAAGTCGGGGTGGGAACAAACGAAAAAGCGCCGAAGTGCCTAGTTATAGTAGGAGAAGCCTATTAGTATAGGCTATACTCTGTTCTGTAGTTCATACTGACCATTGCAGCAGCCTTCTTGACAAACGCCATTTTCTTTCCTCACTTCATGATCGATTAAAGTTACCGGCTGCCAGAAATAGCTGGATAAATGAGCTGACCATGTATTTCCGAATAGCTTGCCGACAGCAATATTCTTTACGTACTTCCACTTTCTGTTCTTACACACCGGAAGTAAACACGAGCACATTCAAAAGATTAACTGAGAATCTCCCCTGAAATGATTACTTTTTTTTTTTTTGTATTTAAAACTATGCCCTCGTGCATGACTACAGTTTATCCGAAACAAATTACCAATGCATAATCTTATTGTCAGGTGCTGTAGTTAGAAATCAGAGTAGCCAAGTGGTGTCAGTGTTAGCACATGTACATATTATAGAAGTTGGTACCAGAATTTTATACTGCATGAAACCTTTATTTTATTTTTACTTAACAAGCACGTAGCGACTTACAAGCCCCCTCTTGAAATTTGAAAAGCTGAACGAACATTAGAATAACGAATAACATCACAACACTTAAGTCAAAAATTAATAGGAGGGGAGAGTGCAGAATCGAAAGTGGGGCTGCTGTAGCAGTGAGTGAACTGCTCACAGCCACACAAAGCGACTGATTTGAGTAAGGGAATGTACATGTGTTTATGTGTGTGTGTGCTGAAGCGAAAGGGCAACAGCCGTGTAGTCTGATGATGCTTTTCTTCCATTCTTTTCTGCATTTGTTTATGGTGGTTTGTGGAAATGAGGACAAATATCATGCAACAATAATAACAGTACATTAATGACACATACTACGTTTAGTACTGTAAATAAACAAAAGAAGAAACAGTGTAATAATAAGAAACAAAACAAGTAACTGTGGAATTATTGAAGGTATCAATTTTTTTTTAATGCGTCCAGTCATATCTTACAGCCATTATCAACATACTCAGCATACAAGTTAGAAACATAATTTCCTTCCCATTAAGATCAAAACATGAAAACATTCACAAAAGACGAACAGTGTTTCTCTGTCAAGGGTAGAAGAAACATTAGAAATGCTTGCAATCTCGTCTGAACATCTGGCATTCCTGTGTTGGCAAATGTGTTAATTTCATCACGTAAAACCACAGATTGTAAGAAATTACTAACCGTCCTCTTGAACTGACACTTTTCAAACTCAACTTTCAGCAATAAATTGTACCTAGAATTTCTTGCAAAATTTCAATTGCCAACACAAACTTTAAATTCATAGAAACTGTAAACAGTGGTCAGAATGTGAAACTAAGGGTATTACAACAAGCAAAAAACAAATCTATATGAATCAACTAATTTCCCATTGATACTAAATCATCCCATAACATTATTCTTAAACAATGGCAAACTGGTAGCAAAAAAAAACAAAAACAAACAAATCAGAATTCCTCTTTTCTCTCCATCTGAGCAAAATTGAAATTTGTATATTATCCCATGAAAATTTTCTCCATTGATAAGGTTGACTGAGAGCAAAAATGATTACAATCCAACAAATCAAAGTTTGTTCTATCATTTGTTAACCTCAACCTGTAGTATAAATGCTCATTTCAGTGAAAAATACCAAATCAAAAATATAAATTTCAATCTACATAAATACATGTGCTTTGCCAATTTATACACAAAAATAAGCATAAATCCTACATCAAAAGGACAACAATATTAGACAACATATCATTTCCACAAAGGCTCACTATTATGTAGCATATTTTCAACAGAACTGCCACAAATACTTATAATATCGCTGCTATTTCTGTACCATCTGTTAAATGCTTTGTTAAATGCTTCACATAAATCAACGTTGCACCTCTGTCTGCTATAATTTTCCAGTGAATGAAAAGTTTCTCTGTCTTACTGGATGAGAACAAAAATTGCATGCCAAGATGCAATCACATAGGATGACTGCTTTGCATTATCTAGAATTGTCATACTATATTATATAATGTGTTTCAGAATCTTCAAAATTTTCCTCTGACATGTTTTATTAGTCCAGTGATGCAGATATCCACTAGAGATGAAAGAGATTTTCATTATCCATTTAGTGGAGAATTTTAAATATTTGGATGTTTTTCTAATGTCTGCAAGTTCGAAGTTAAAAGAGCAAAAATAACTGTAAATAAATACATTGAACTCTCTGTCTGCTCTCTCTGTGTCAAGTTAGCACTTTGGCTGCTCTCCCTGTGTCAAGTTAGCACTTTGGCTGCTCTCTCTGTGTCAAGTTAGCACTTTGGCTGCTTTCTCTGTGTCAAGTTAGCACTTTGGCTGCTCTCTCTGTGTCAAGTTAGCACTTTGGCTCCTCTCTCTGTGTCAAGTTAGCACTTTGGCTGCTCTCTCTCTGTGTCAAGTTAGCACTTTGGCTGCTCTCTGATCATGAGCATGTGATCGCATGTGAGATCGAAGAGCATTTGTGTGTTTGCATGTGAAATCACAGAGATTACAGCAGACTGGACGATCTGAGGAGTGAGTGAACATGTGCATCTTGAGCGAGACGGCTCTCTTTGCCTTGTAATCACATTTGTCACAGGCAAATTTCCGCTCATCTGAATGTGTAGTCATGTGATCTCTGAGCGTACTTTTCTGACGACAACGGAAACTGCAAAGCTCACACTGAATTGGTCTTTCTCCTCTATGTTTCAACATGTGAACTTTGAGATTGGCTGATTGAATACAGGTGTATGAGCAAAGAGTACAGGATAAAGGCTTGCCTTTTTCATGTGTCAGTAGATGCCGTGCCAGCTCTCGTTCTCTGCGACACATATAATCACATAGATGACATAGGAATTTTTTGCCTTCATGTTTCTGCATATGGGTGAGAAGATTTCCTTTGTTCCTGGTTGAATAATTACACAAGTCACAGGTAAAATATCTTTCTGGTGTCTTTCTGCCAGATATACTGCAGTTCTCGTTGTTTCTGGTCTTTATATTCTGAACAGAAGTACTACTAGTCTGACATATTGAGGAATTGTCAGCTGAGTTTGTCATAGATGTAACACTAACAGCCTGTGGAGACTCCATATGCTCTGTGTTGGTCCCAAGGTCTTTGTGTTTTATTTGCATGTGATACTTCATATGTACGCGTCTACCACAGGTAAAACCACACAAATGGCAGCTGAGTAAACCAGAACTTTGTTTTGCACAAATATTCTTACCATGTTTCTTTTCCTTGTGGTACTTGAGGGTGTAAGGTTTATTACATGAAAAATCACACTGATTGCATGAGAATAGCTTTTTGCCAGTATGTACAGAGGTATGGATCTTTAACTCAAAAGGACGCAAACAAGAGAAGTCACATACTGAGCAATTGAATTTATTCACATATTGTGATCTTTCATGTCTCAACATGTGCTTCTTAAAATTAGAAGTGCTACTAAATGTATGGTTACATGTTGAACAAGTGAATCTGGAGGGGCCTTTGACAGAGAATGGATTGCCATTTGCTTCTGCAGATTCAGACTGTCCATGATGCGACGAGACTCGGGAAAAAGTCAGAATGTTTGTACGTACCAAAGATGATGATATAGTTTCTCCATCAATTTCAAGGCTGGCAGAAAGGGTGTTCTCCGGGCTATGCACAAGTTTGTGGTTTTCCAACACTTCTGTGTGATTACAAGCAAAATGGCAGACTCTACATTTAAACTTTCTGCCAACACCATGCGTCAACTGATGTCTCTTGAGAAGGGTCACAGTAGATGTTGCATAGGAGCACCAGGAACAAGCGTGTCTCTTGGCGTTTTTATGTACCAGTGCGATGTGTTTGTATAAGCTGGAAGAATAGTTGTATGAGCGTCTACACAAACGGCAAACATATGGACATTCATTCATATGTCTGCGCATATGAATATTCAGCTTTTCTGATGTATCGCATTGATAGTTACATCTCAGACATCTGAAAGATTTAATTTTGGAATGGGTGTGGATGTGATACTTGAGACCTGAAGATCTTTTGAACGACTGGTTACAAATTTTACAGATATGTCTTTTCATATTTGAGTGCTTGAGCCTGTGAGCTCTGAAGTTGTTCCACACCGATGTTGAATAGTCACAATAAGGGCATCTGAAGGCATTTTCAACAACATGGGCCATAGACATATGTTTTTTGAAATGAACAGCAAAGTCAGATGTGAATGGACAGAGATGACAGACCAGTTGTTTGGGCTTTTCATGAACTTTGACCACATGTGCCTTTAGATCTGGCTCATAGTTGCACCAGAAATCACACAGATTACATGAGAATAATCTAATGTCAGTGTGTTTCCGCATATGCTTGCGGAGGGCCGGTTCACGCTTACAGGTGTAGTCACAGACGCTGCACGAGCGGATCATTGTAACATCATGAGTGATGGCATGAGTCCTTACATCATCTTCTCGTTTGCTCTTGTATCCACACAAAGTACATGAGAATGCTTTTTCAATACCATGTGCTTTCAACATGTGACGTTTGAATTCACTAGGACGACCATATTTGAGTTTACAAAGGATGCAAGTATAATGTTTTTCTCCAATCTGACTATTCTCTGAGATACTTGAAGAAAAAGCTTGGCCTTGAACCTGAGAGTCACAAATATCAGGTAAGTCTTGTTGATGTTGATCTTCAGATGAGCCATGTTCAAAATGAGACCGCAAATTATGTCTGGTCAAATCATCCACAGAGAGGAAAGACACATTGCAAGTTGTACAATCAAATGTTGCATCCATCTGAACAGGGGATAAACTGGAATGGACAGCTGTCGTATGATCTTTCAGCTCTTCCTCTGAAGAGCCTTTGAAGCTACAAAACTGACATGAGTAAATGTTCCCCTCTAGTAGGTTAGCCATGTGCTGAGAAAAATCTCTGGCATCTTTGGAGGTATAATCATACTGCATAACTTGGGAATGTGTTGTCAGGGATTGACTGGTATCACAGGCATCTGTATGAGGAATAACTGCATTCTCTGAGTCACGGGGATCCTCATGATGCTGGAGAGAAACATTCTGGGCTGGGTGATAGATATATTGTGGTAGATCATTGAAAAGTGATAAACGGTGGTTGGTTTGTAGATGACCATCTTGGGAAATCTCATACTGATTTTGAGCTGCTTCAACATCAGCAGAAGATAGTCCATCCTGGGATTGAGACATTTCAACAATGACACTCTTTTGAGGCAGATTGTGGGACATTGTCATAAGCAGTTGCAGCTCTCTGGATGATCTCTCTGTCTGGTCCACTGGTGTGAATGGGTGAAGACAGATGGAGTCTGTCTGCCCAGTCTGAGAAAGCAGCTGATAGTCCTGATGAAGATTCTCAGAACTAACTGTGGACATTTGTCTGTCAAACAGATTGTATATCTTTAGGGATTTGTCCTCCTCCAAATTTCTTTGCAGAACACTAGATTTATCTGTTTTGTTTTGGACTGAAGCAGCTGATGAGGTTAAGGAAGCCACTGCTTGGTCTGAGGTAGTAAGTTGATTTGAAGATTCAACATCTTGATTTGACTTTGATAAACACCCAGCCTCAGTTGTAGATGAGGGTGGGTAGGATGGTGTAACATCTGCTTCTTTGGTCACGGGTGAGTCATTCTGAGACGTACTTTTCAGTACAACAATAACACTGGTTGATTTATTATCTATGGTCAAAACTTCACCGTGACAATTTTTGCCATGGCTAATTAGACCTTCATCAGATTTGGAGGTGAAATCACATTTGTTACAGCAGTATAATCTTTCATCCTTGTGTTTCACCATGTGAAGTTTGAAATTGTTCTTGCGTGCACTAGCATATTGACAGAATGGACACTTGTAAGGTTTATCTTTAATGTGAGCTCGTTTGTGAGACATTAAATTCCTCTGGGTATATGTCACATAATTACACTGGTCACAAGGAAATTTGACATTTGAATGAATTGGCATGTGATTTCTGAGGGAGGCATAGTGCTTACTCACAAAATCACACATTTTACATGTGTATATTCTTTGCTCATTAGCAGGGACAACATTTTCATCCAAATTATTTTTGCAATGCTTTCTGATCATATGTTTATTTAGCAATGTCTTTCTCTTGCATTTGAAGTCACAAAGATCACAGAAGAAGCCATGTGGTTTATGTGTTTCCATGTGAACTTTCAACAGTCCTTGTCTATGTGTTGCAAATGGGCACACTGGACAGTCAAATGGTTTGTCGATACTATGAGCCACCAGCATATGCTTGATAAAATCCTGGTCTCGCTCACAGGTAAAGTGACAAACTTTACAGGTGAAGCTAACTACACTAACCAGTGGCATGTTGTGCTGTTTTCTCATGTGAACTTTGAGATTCATTCTCCTATTGCTGCAGTAATTACAAACTGAACAGGCAAAGGGTTTATCAATTGAGTGTGTTTGCATATGAGTGACATAATCTTTTTGCACTTGACATGTGTATGAGCAAAGATTACAGCTATAGTTTGGAGGACTTTGCACTAAATGTGTGAGCATATGAGCTTGCAGTTCCTTTGAAGTTGAGAAAGTCAGATGGCATGAAGAACATGGAATTATACTGTCTCGAACATGTGTTTTCTTATGGTGAATCATTTCCACCTCTCTCATGCAGGAAAATGAACATATATCACATGATAGGAGATTGTCTATATGTTTGACCATATGGCGAGTTAAACCGTTGGGATCACTGGTAGTGAAATTGCATCTGTCACAGGCAAATGGTTGTTCTGTGGAGTGCTTGTGCATATGTCTTTTGAGAGTCTCAAAAAAAATGAAAGATTCCCCACAGGTAGTGCAAAGATGAGTCTTCTCCCCAGAATGAAGTAGCATATGACGTCTCAAATATTGCATTCTCTGGCACCTATATGAGCACTGGGAACAGGCAAAAGGTTTCTGGCCAGAGTGCACTAATTCATGACTTCTCAATTGAGCTCTTGTGGGAAATGTCCGCTGGCAAGTGGAACAAGAAAATGTTCTCCTCTCTAAGGTCTTACATTTGTGGATTTTGAGAGCACTTGCTGTGCGAAGAAGCATTCCACAGGTTGAACATAAAAATTTCTTTGTGGCAAATGAGTTCTTTGTCTTTTGAAGTGATCCAAAATCTTGAACATCAGGTGAGTGGTCCTTCACATGGATGGAGACAATATGTTGTTTTAGATCACTAAATCTGATAAATAACTTCCCACATAGAATACATGGATATATTTGTTCATAGCTTATTCTGTCTAAATATTTCTGCTCATGATACAAAAGCATGTGAATTTCATGTTCTGCTATTGTTGATGATACACTGCCACACTCCATACAGACAAACCCTGTTTCAGTTTCATGATTATAAGTATGGTCAGTCAGTTTCCAGATCTCACAAGTTGTAAAATTACACCACTGACATCTGTAGACATTTGAATTTTTGTGTTTGAGAATGTGTTTCATATATTTCGATTTCGATAGAAATGTTTTGGAACATGTGGAGCACTCAAATTTAGCTCTCCAAGAGGTATCCAGTGGCTGCATATGATTCTGAAGATGTCTCTTGAGAGATTTCATGCCATCAAATTTCATGTTACAGTGAGCACAGCTGAGTTTGTCCCTAGCACTATGAATCTGCATATGCAGCCTCAATAGCGATGCTTTAGTGCAAGAGTAATGGCAAAAATTACAGGGAAATAAATGTTTATCTTTATGTAAAATTTGTTGATGATGCATTAAGTCAAATGAATTCTTACATGAAAAGTCACAAAATTCACAAGAAAATGTTCCTGAATTCTTTCCCAAATCTTCATCTCCAGTTTTCATTTTGCTTGTGACTACTGTCTACATGAAACTCTCACATAGTCAAGCCGAGGATACTCATTTAAAGAACAGTTCTCATATGCCATTCAATCTTCAGCATATTTTCAGATTGTTTATCGTGTGTTCATATATCCTTGGTTGTTCCATAGAGCCAAAATTTCATGTTGCACAAAGTAACATTGTGGATGATGTTGAGTGATCCATGTCACGTGAGGATGAACACTCTCCTCTCTTGAATAATCCTTGCCGCTATTCTCTCTTCTACTATTCTGCATTTTACGCTTTACCACCTCATGCCCTATTTTTTCATTCAGGATGAAGGCTGTGTGAAAATAAATAAAGAATTGCACTGATTCTTTGTCTCTCCATTTTCACTCACAACATCTCTGGTTAAATTGCTAAAATACTCTGCTGCCTACATCTGCAGAAGTTTCTGAAATCAAATGTGAGAATGGAAAAATAAATTACTTGTGACCAAAAATAAGAATCATATAGATCTAGATCTACCACACAATCAGATTGCATCTTATTTGAAAGAGCTAGATCTAGAACAAAAGCAAGTCTCTCGCCCTTTGAACAGTGAAGTGGTGAATTTCCATGTTCTAAATTCTTTAATTATCATTTCTTTCTCATTCTTCCACACATCTAGGGCCTATATCACTGAGACACTCAGGTGTAAAAAAAAATGTCTATTGTGTTCTTGATTTAGGAAAACTCCAAACAGATAGTCTAGTATGAAAAATGAAAGTGCATGATGTAAATCTTGATCTAGATCAGGGCAAATTCTAGGTCATGAATCAGGCAAATAAGATAACTTTTATTTTTGTCCAGAAAGGTAGAAATTTTTTATACAATGTATGACGAGCTGGTTCAAAATCATCACGAATTTTAAAAATTATGCACAATGTTAAATAAATTGTTAATTGTTAAATTAGATGTAGGCTAAATATAGAAGTGAATTCGTGTAATAGATCTAACTACAACCAGAATCAAGAGCTAAATCTAGACCTAGATCTAAAAAGTCTAGCTAGATCTTACTTTGATCAGTAAGACTCGAGTTCATCAGAATCTCTCCTTGTTCACATCAGACAAATATTTGCATTCATCAAGGCTACATAGATCTAGATATAAATAATGATTAATAAAGTAATCTGTGGAACCAAGAATATTTTTTAACTAGATTCATAGTCGGCCAACGTTTCGCAGTAGACTTAGTTCGACTGCTAAACAATAACGGTACACAAACTATGACAAGCTTGATACCCATTTTTTTCATTATAGTAAAGTATCGAATCTGTCTTTTGGGAAAGAAAAACAAAACAGAATTATCTGTGTCCTTTGGCAAACTTATTACAACGACCTTCTAAATGTAGTGTCTGGTTGTTAAAACTCAGACCAATAATGACCAGATTCTGTTCCTTTTTTTTTTTTCTCATCACAAATTCTGAGAAATCGACAGAGGTTGACAACATATATGTTAGACTCAAAATGACCCATTTATCCGCATGATAGGAATTTTCGCCCTATGCGCATGCTTGATTATGACTATAAATCTTATGGTCCATAGCCTATCCAAAATTATACCACAATATTCATTTCACACCACGATTAACTGACTGAAAGTATTATCAGCTCCTCCAAATCACAGTTTTCGTTGTGTTACCCAGACCTGGTTAATCATATTAACACTATAATTTTTTTATCTTGTCAGAGAAGGACGAATACGTAGAGGATCTCAATAGTTTAAATATGATTTTTGTTATTCGGCAATTTGACCTCCGAACTCTGAACTCCTATCTAAACAGGTCAGCACCTGGTTCTATCAGGTTCTAGTTTTGCTGGACTTGTGTTGTTTGGTTTTGGTCAGTGGAAGATGGCATCGAACGGCATGTTTCAGTTCGCTATCGATAGAGGAGGCACTTTCACTGATGTTTGGGCAAGATGTCCCGATGGAAAAGTGCGAGTGATGAAGCTCTTATCAGAGGATCCGGCGAATTATAAGGATGCACCGAAGGAAGCAATTCGCAGGATAATTGCACAGGTTTTGTTATGTTATTTTTGTCCCCCTTTTAGTGTTAGCTCAAACACACTGCCGCTTGTTGCACCAGCAAAGTGTAGGAACTGCTGAATCATAATGATATCATAACAAAGTCATACTTTGGCAACAAAGTTCGGAAAAACGTATGAGTTTACAGGAATGAAAAACAATGGGTTGAGCAAATGTCTCGCAGCCAGTCAAAATGAGATATAGATCTAGATTCTATGTCGATTGTTCAACATAATAGGCCTATGGGTTTTTTTGGTATCACATGAGAGCTTATTTCATACCCTTTCGGTTGTGCTGAAAGTATTTCTGAGCTAACTTATTCAAGCCAA
>JBCAUA010100378.1:0-10022 GCA_038406235.1 Peronia verruculata
TATCTATCTATCTATCTATCTATCTATCTATCTATCTATCTGTCTGTCTGTCTGTCTGTCTACCTATCTATCTATCTGTCTGTCTTTCCCTCTCCATCAAGGAAAATATAATGTAAATCGAGCTGCTGATATTAGGGGGTCGCATGGGTTTCAAGCTTTTGAGTAGGGGTCGCGAGTGCAAAATAGTTAGGAACCACTGATTTAGAGAGAGAGAGGCAGAGAGAAAGAGAAGGCAGTGTGAATGTTATCCCATCCAATGATTATTTCCCGCATCACCCATATTATACTGTCTTGTAGCAGGATAGACTGAATTATTAAACTACAGAGCTTTGCTATTGTTTGTTTTATTGTTGTCAGTCTCGGCGAATTTTAAACAAGCCTAGTATTATTAGAGTATTATTGCAGTAAAAAAAAGAAATCCTCTCCACTTCATCCTCTGAAAATCTTCTTCCTGGGTAAAGAAAAGCTTTGACTTTACAACCTTTGATATTATGATTGATGTAGATATGTGCATTATATATTATAATGTTTGTATTACATGCTATAAGGATTCGCAGGGGTTGGGGGGGGGGGGGCACTTTAAGTTGATATAGTTGATATTAACTGAAGAGCTGATATGATCACTCAAAACAACAATTCAGTCCAGCATGTTATCCTGCATTTAACACGTTTCCGAACATTGCTCTCAGATCTGATTATGTGGGTTACACAAAATTCAACTCTTAATTGTGAAATCAGTCATATTTGATTTTCAACACAGCGTTGAAATCCCCCAGTTTTAAAACATTACACGACGCGGGGAACACACAATATTACTCAGACAGTGATAAGTTTTGACCTGGTTTGTATGTGATCAAAATCTGATTCCAGGTCAAACGCTAGAACAACACAAACTGATGTTTCTTTCCAATTTTCCGCCCTAGCCTATCTGAACCAGTGTAGCCGTTATCCAGGCAACGGTCTGAAGTCTGAACTTTGGAAAGGCCTGAGTCAGTGTTTGTTTACCCACGTCACGGATTAAGAGCGCCGAGTCTTCATTAGTCTCAAACTATACTTGGCCGACGGGAAACGCGATCGAGAGATAGATCTAAATATTTCAGCGGATTCGCCAAACAGCTCTTAACCAGTCTCAAAACTGGACTGATGAGCTGGGACAACAAAGTAACTACATTTCCGATGATCTGATGCAACCTCTACAACCTGGGAACTAGTTTCCGTCTGGGAACAGGATTTCTACCTGGCACAAGAGAGAGCTACTAGAGAGAGAGAGATTACTCTACAAGAGAGATTTTACTGCCACATGGTTGACGTTAGGCCTAGCGTCGCCATTACAAAAACTTTAGGAGGCACCTATTGAAGGATTAGGGTATATCTCTCACACATTCTGTCACACATCTATTTTTATATACTTCTGTACCTTCTTGTTTACCTATTTTGGAATTACGTTTGAACTCTGACTTTATCTTTTATCGGAATTATATGTCCATCATAATATTTTGCTAATCTGTTATCGTGCAGTTCCTGGCTTTTCTCCGATTTCATGACCCTGCTGTTCATAGCTACAACTGTGATTTTTTCTTATTTTTAAATGTCAAAGGCATAACAGAGTCCCGAACACAGGTTTCTTTTGCTCTACTTTTTTTTATCTTTCTTGTGTCAATTCTTATCCCATGGCTCCAATTGCACATCTGTACTTCGTATTTAAGCATGCAGGCATTCACAAAAACGGACCATCATTCAAAGATTTGAGTAAACATTAGATATACACAGAGGGCATCCTTATCTCGGGCCGCCTTTAGACATGGGTCTGATAGGAGTAATAGGCACTTGCCTATGGGATCCCACGAGTACAGGGGTCCCATTTTAATCTTAATATATTACGTTTAATTTTATGGACCGTTTGAATTTTCATTCCTGTCAATAGCTGTCGTAGGAGTTCCACCACACTACTTCCCCCGGGACCCATGAATGCTTTTAAGATGTTTTAAGATGGCCCTGTCTTTGTCCGAATGTACAGTGTTCGTTAACCCTGGCTCTATGCTACTTTGTCCCTGTATGTATGAATTAGTCTGCGGGGGGGGGGGGGGTATGAATAGCCGCGTGCACTTGACATAGAAGGAAAAAACAATTAGAAAAATAGTTTTAAAAAATGAAAGTCGCCTCGATATAAGTAATCTCGCTACTGAAACTTAAACATAATCTTTCATTCTGAAATTTAGGACATACTTTGAATGGAAGACAAACAGACAGATAGGCCAGACAAGCGGACAAACAAATAGACAGAGATAGACAGAACGACAGACAAACAGACAGACAGGCAGCAGGTAGACAGACAGACAGACAGACACAGACAAAACACACCTGTACCATAGCTTGTAGCAGGAACTGATCCGAGTGGTTGAGCTAATACTTCCACACCTTACACAGGCCACTTTCTTCTAGCTGGTGGTTCATTTTGTGTAGATGTTTAGCTTTTGTTTTCTCAATTTACAGTCTTTGGTTGTTGGAGATTTAAGCAAAAGACTGGAGCTCAAAGAACGACTTGGGTGCAAGGATTTCTCCTGGTACTTGAAAAACGTTTGGCCAGAGCTGAATGTCCCTGACGACAACGCTACTCACTGGGGTTCGGTGAGTTGAAGCTACACAATCACACATATCTGTGGCACTCAGAAAGACAGACTGTAGACAGGCATGCAGACAGGAAATATACAAATGGGCGGAGACAGAGATACGATCGGGGTAACAACCAGATACAGACTGACAGAATGACATATACAGGGACAGACAGAACAATTCAAATTATCGCTTATATCTTTATTACATTCTTAACACTTAAAAACCCATTGCACTAGAGTACTATAGCTAACTCAAAAGCAGTGTCAAATATCAGCCACTCTTAAATGAAACTATTAACATAGACAAAAAATCAGCAAGCCGTAAGAGCATAAAAATATTTAAGGTCATTTGAATTCTTTTAGAGAATTCATTGAATGTCGTTGTGTTCTGCGAATGTGTTTAACTATAATGGATCTTTTTTAATGTTTTTTAAAAGAAAAGGTTAAGATTTTTTTTATTAGTTGGGAAAATGTAGACCTGTATAATAAATTCGTTCTTATCAGTCAGACTTCACGATCATATGGCCATTATTTAGACACATCTTTTTAAAAAAATGCATTCAATATGACCCACTTGACATAACCGCACGAATGTCAATTTCATTTCTAGCTGAAGAACCAAGCCGGGGGTTACTGTCTGGACAACGACAACTATTTATTTCAAGCCGAGAATCCTATGTACCTGCGTGTCTGCAACGATCAAATACCGAATCAGGTATAAAATATGCAGAGTAGTTATCTGAGAGGGAGCGGTTTGAGTCTTTCGAGTGTTATGTCATTCGAAAGCTAAAGATGTCCGTCCATGGATTAGTCACTGTTCGTCCATAGTTGTGTTTTTTCTTCTTTTGTTTGTTTCTTTGTTGTTGTTGTTGTTGTTTTTCTTGTTCTTGTTGCTGTTGATGTGAAATCCCTTCTTTCAAATGCTCATTTAATATCCAGTTCACAATGTCTTCCTTGAGCTTTTATCATCCCACATGTACAAATTTAACCACTCATTTAGCTATTCTGAAACTCATTTATCTTCTATCCTTTCTCCATTCATTTTTCATCTACGTAATCCGCTATCTATTCTATAACTCAATGAATGTTTTGTTTTGTTTTCTTCATGTATATATCTACTATCTAGCCAGAACTCTACATGAAATCGTTGTTCCCAGCCCTATTTCTTCCCTGTGCCAGACAAAGTAGAGGTGCTGAATAAGTAGCGCAAAGAGAGAAAAAAAATCCTTTTACTTCATGTCATTCGAAAGACTGGCCACCAAACAAACTGATAAAATTATACCAATGAAAAGACGAAAAAAAAAATCCTGGTGCAAAGGTTACTTTTTTTTTTTCCTCTTTACATTGCTTGTAAAATACCTGTTTTGTCTGGCAAAGTGAAGTAATAGGCCAATGCAGAATGATTCCCCATCATTAATGTATTTCATTCCTTTTTTATTCATGTCAGCAATATCTACTACCCATTCTAAAACTTAATGGCCTCATATTTTTTTAAAAAATCCTCTTGCCATTGATGTATTCATAATGTCTGTCTCTTCCTCTGCCAGGCATTTTCCCTGACTCTGGAGGGCTTGCTCAGAACATCTCTGCAGTGCGTAGTCTGCCATTACCCCATAGACGGAACCAGCGTCAAACTGGAAGACTGTATCATTGGAACACGGGATCGTTGGGAATACACGCCGGTAACAAATGTCATACAGATACACATCAGATCGTTTCTACCTGTATCCTATCTCTCCCTTTCTGTTTCTTCTGCCCTTTTTTTTTTTTTTGCTATCTCTCTCCGCGTCTTCTCTTCCTCTCACTCTCTCTCTCTCTCTCTCTCTCTCTCTCTCTCCACCACCCTACCTATCTTCTCTTGCCTTTCTTTTCTCTCTGCCCTGTGCCAATATCGTCTCTCACTTTCTTTGTCACCTTTCATTTTCTCTTCTGTCGCTCGCTCTTTTTTCCTGTACCCTCATTCTCTCTCTCTCTCTTTCTCTCTTTCTCTCTTAAATTTCTCACCTTCATCGTCTTTCTCCCATTTACGATCATGTGCCTTCATTCTAGTGCTCTCTCTCTCTCTCTCTCTCTGTGTGTGTGTCCCTCTATGTGTGTGATCTGTGCCTCACATTTAACTCTCTTTAGTTCCAAGAACTTCACCAGCCCACCTCAAAAGTCTGGCCTTGTTACCAGTCAGTTAACCATCCTTTCCACAAGGTCGATAACTCGATAAAGGAATTTAATAGACTGTAGAGGTAAATTTAAGTCCCCTTGATCACTCGACTGTCTGGCAGTCTGAAGCTGAATGTGCGCGTCTGATCCCATGGTCATTAAAAAAAGAAAAAAGATGAAACAGTTCTAGTTCGACGGGGGAGTGCAACCTACATGTACAGCCATCAAAGTCCCATTCATAGGCAAAGACTGCAGTACAAAATTACTTACCGCTGGCGAATCTTCATCTATTGTAGCAAGGTCATGAAAGATTGAACAATAAATATTATATTATTTTCATGCGAGGATGCATCACGCCAATGAAGTTTGCTTAGCACACAGGGCTATACCTCTTATTCTTTCCTTTTTCTTCCTTTCTTTCTTCCATTTTTTGTTTGGGGGGGAGGGGGGGGTGTTTTTGTTTGTTTGTTTTGATTTTGTTTCTGTTTTTGAAACATTGCCTTTGAATTGGTCATGTTAAACATTCTTTATTTTAGTTACGGCAGATTAAAAAAAAAAAGTATTCAGTGTGTTTACAAACGTTTGTCTAAAACCTGTTTGTTAGCTTTTGCATTAAGTCTGGTAAATTTTATATCTATATTTTAGTTTTCATTTGTTGATAATCTATCTTCGTTCTTGTCTCCTACGATTATTTAGTTTGAGTAATAATATTAAATTTGAGTTCCTTTGTCAGTTTGATGGGTGGTCATGAAATATCTGCCACTTATGATATCAGCACCTGTATTATGTTACATTTCATCGCAATGCGTTTTCACTAAACAATAAAATTTGATTTGAGATTGTTAACTCAAGAAGTCCAGCCTTGTCTTAGATTAACTCGTCATACTTTTGCAATGAACTTTCTCTTCAAACAGCAAGGACTGTTGAGATCAAATAAATATGGTTCAAGAAAAATACTAATATAATAGCATAAAATTCGCCTTGTCTTAAACATGTCTTAAATCGTGTAGTGTCGTGACCTAGCGGTTGGGCGTCGGACTCGGGATCTGAGGTTCCGAGTTCGAATGCTGATAGGTCCCGACATTTTGTCGCTGGGAAAGACAATTTACACACATTTCCTGACTCCACCTAGGTTTGAATGGGCACCCGACTACAGACAGTGATTGATATTTTTAAACTGATAATGATTTGAGCGCCTAACAGGCAGCCGCCTTGTGTGCTTCCCAGGAAGCTGAGCACGTTTATGAGTGTCTTCTTAGCGTTTAGAACCTGTAATTATGGGGATAAGCGCTATAAAAATACGCTCTATTAGCACTTTTTATTGACACTTTAAGGACTGTAATTTAATTCAAACTTTATTTTTTACCCACAGGAGAGTCAGCTGGTCCACGAGGCATCAAAGCTCTGCTTAGACACAGGGATAGAAGGTCCAGTGTTAAGAATATGTGAGCCAGGCAAACAGTCTCAAGTATGGAAGTTCCAGCCTTTCCACTTTTCCCACTGAATCTTTCCGTTATCAGTGACACACGAAATCAAATTAATGTAGCACAATTCAGAAGATTAAAGCAGTGACGATGGTTCAGTGTTACATTGCATTAGTGCCCAGTGAAACTGTCTGCTTGAATAGGACGGAGTCTTGTTTAATGAACTGGAACTGCCTATACAATAATTTGATACAGTCCATAATGTAGTTTACCTTTGCCACTTCCATGCGTGTGTTACCCCTTGTCATCTGTAACAACAGTCCATGCATTTTTGAAGTCCGTGAAAGCCAAAGATTTTTAGTACCTTATGTTTTGTGTTGTAACACAAACGTTCCAGTTGTCATAGCTATGAGTAAAATATTATTTTATCAAATTACTCGTGGTTGAGTCGTCGCTGATGACACTTCATTAGTCGTATTTTTCACTGTTCCCGAATTCAATCTGTAACCATTGGTTCGTTCGGGACTTTGTTTGTTTGACTGTAAAGTCTGAGGATCCCTTAACTAGAAAACGGGTTTCAAGAGTTGTGATCTGGATTGTCTATCAATAATGTCAACGTGTTTCCTGAAAAGTGTTCAAAGTTTGCATTTAACTGAAAAATTGACTATGTGATTTAGATGAGGAAGAAGTAGAATGTTAATGTGCATTTAGTGTGAATGACAGTAAATTCGGTATGAGGTGGAGATGGGCGAGGCCACAGACATGTATAGCTTTAATGTTTCGTTGCTTTTTTCATTTTTATTTATCTCTGAATGTTCTTATTGCTTTTGTTCCTACTGTTGTTGTTAAGGGTGAGAAGGGATCAATGGTACAGTGAACATTATTAAAGCCTGAAATTTGAAAACAATTAAATAAGCTGAATTACGTGTGTCATACAATCTGTATAATGGGATGGTGCTAGGCTAGAAATTAAGCGTAAAAAAATTAAAAATAAAGAAATGATAGGCATATTAAACAGTTGTAAGTGTTGCATAATTGATTAAAATCAAGTTCCGCATCTCTGCTGGCATTAAATGGTGTTTTGATTGATGATCGTCAGCTGTACTACTTAATAAGTTCCTGTTGATAATTATATATCTATATACTGGAGACTAACCTGATTAATGACCCCTTTGCCTGTGTATCAGGTTAGTGATATGTCCACACATCTTTATGTGAAGTAGATCGTGAACACAAATGTTACAGAAATCTGATTCCCATAGGTCTTTCAGCTCCAGGCGGTACAGGTAGGCTACTGTCATGTAAACGTTTTATGTATAGCCAACAATGGACTGGGCTAGTTGTCAAGAGAGGGCTTATAAGAAGACCGTGTTATGATTGGTCTAGAAGATCTTGTATCTTGGGATATATTAGACTGTGTTTGTTATCTGAGGAAACATGTGACGACAAGACAATAAGGATTGAAATTTCACAGCTCTGGTCTTGAGGGGTTTGTTCAAAACCATGTCTGAGCTTTAATATTTCATGCCATGGCGGCGATCAGTTGAATATGTTGTGTTTCATGTATCATATTCAAACAATCTTTCTCATCCATAATCGAACAGATGATAGTTCTCTGGATTTTTTTAATGTGTAACAGACAGGAAGATACATCTAAGAGTCTTAAATGTTAGATGAAATCTTAATTAATCAATTGCTCGTCCGTCAGTCAAAGTTTCACTTATCATTACTTTTTATTTCTATCTGATAAAAGTTAATGACATAGGCGGTCATCAAGAGGCCTGGCGAGATTCCAAAGTTAAAGTTTCTACCAGTCAAAGTGTAATGCCATTTCTACTTGAGCCTTCAATCGCAAAGCCAAGTTCCAAGCATTTGGCATTTTAAAAGAATAACCTTAACTATGCCATATCAGGTCAACAGATTATTGTCTGCACCATAGTCCCCATAGGAACAGACTTCACATCTTTGTCTGATCTAGAGTTATGGTGATGTTTTGCCATATTCCGGTATTGGCTTGTCAAAACATCTGAAATAGAACGTTCTGGGATATGTACAGTGATGAATCTCACAGATGTGCTACAAAATATCCATGAGAGTAAGATTCATGCATCAGAGAACAGTCAGCTATCTTGTGCTTTTAGCTTCTACTTTCTAAAAGTTTCACACGAAGTGTCAAACTGTCAGGCCATAAAATTTTACAAGTGACCAGAAATGATAAGGACAGAGTGTGTGTTGAATCCTGTGACTATGGCGATTGTGTTATATTATCTTGCATATGTTCAAATCTTCCAGGCAAATAAGAGGTCTGTGTATTGGATTTGTCAATGCTAGATTTTCTAAAACTAAAAGTTGAAGGGTGTGATTAGCTCATAGCCTCGCTTGTTTTACTTGGAATTTGAAATACTGCCCAAATACCCTGCTACACTTTAATAATAAACACGTCTTATGGAGCCATTAAACCAACCTGCTCATTCTTGACCAGGAACCAGGAATTAATATCATAATGTCAAACCTACACCAAGCTTTAAAAGAACGCCTTTTAGTACTCGATGGCGCCATGGGTACCATGATACAGCAATACAAGTTTACCGAAGCCGATTTTCGGGGCGAGCGCTTTAAGGATTTTCCGGTGCCGTTGCAGGGCAACAACGATTTGTTGTCCATAACACAGCCCGAAGCCATAAAAACCATTCATGCCAAATATTTTGAAGCGGGAGCAGATATTGTAGAGACCAATACCTTTTCTGGAACAACCATCGCCATGGCCGATTACCAAATGGAAGATTTGGTGTATGAGCTCAATTACCAATCGGCAAAAATAGCTAAAGAGGTTGCCCTGGAGTTTACAAAAAAAGAACCCCATAAACCACGTTTTGTAGCAGGTTCTATGGGGCCAACAAACCGTACGGCAAGCATGTCGCCCGATGTGAACGACCCCGGATACAGGGCCGTAACCTTTGATGAGTTGCGTATAGCGTACAAGCAACAAACAGAAGCATTGGTTGATGGCGGTGCCGATATACTTTTGGTAGAAACCGTTTTTGATACGCTTAATGCCAAAGCCGCGTTATTCGCCATTGAAGAAGTAAAGGAAGCCCGAAATATCGACATCCCCATCATGTTAAGCGGCACCATTACCGATGCTTCCGGCAGAACATTGTCTGGGCAAACCGCCGAGGCATTTTTAATATCGTTGTCGCACGTACCCTTGTTATCTATCGGGTTTAATTGTGCGCTGGGAGCCAATTTGTTACAGCCCCATTTAGAGGCCATTGCCCACAAAACCGATTTTGCCATATCGGCACACCCCAACGCAGGCTTACCCAATGCCTTTGGCGAGTACGACGAAACTCCAGAGGAAATGGGTGCGCAAATTGAAGAATATTTAAAAAAGAACCTAATCAACATCATTGGCGGATGCTGCGGTACAACTCCAGAGCACATTAAGGTTATTGCAGATATTGCTGCAAAATATAAACCGAGGCGGCAAACAGAACTGGTAAGCTAAGCCTAAGAAAGTTTGAGACCTGCTAGGTTTAACCTGTGCTGATCGAAGTCGAAGCATAAACCTTGCAGGTCTGCAAAATAAATAAAGAATGATACTAGAAGTAGCCATATTGAACATAAAACAAGGACTTTCAAATGAGTTCGAAGCTAATTTCAAGAAGGCTGAAAGTATCATTGCTTCAATGAAAGGCTATATTTCGCATCAATTAAACAAGTGTGTCGAACAAGACGATAAATATATTTTACTGGTGAATTGGGAAACTGCTGAAGACCACGAAATAGGTTTCAGAAAATCAAGCGAATACGAAGAATGGAAAGCGTT
>JBCAUA010100389.1:0-10267 GCA_038406235.1 Peronia verruculata
AGATAGATAGATAGATAGATAGATAGATAGATAGATAGATAGATAGATAGATAGATAGATAGATAGATAGATATGACCAGCTTCACTACCGCCTCTTGCGCTCCAAGCTACTTATTAATCGTTATAGCTGTAACCCAGTGACATGGTTTCTGTACGTTACCATGCCGGAGGGGCAAACCTGGGGTATGGGAAGGAGGACTGAAGAGTGAAGGGAGGCGTGAGTAATGAAAATGTGTGCACTTTTGTACTCGCAAAAGGGTGTGTTCTGTCAGAGAACTAGCTGTCAACTTACAACAGAATAATTATCGCCACATTATTCTTTCGTTCTTTCTTTCTTTCTTTCTTTCTCTCTTTCTTTCTTTCTTTCTTTCTTTCTCTCTTTCTTAACTCGTTCTTTCTTTCTTTCTCTTTTTAACTCTTTTTTTTCTTTCTTGTTTGTTTCTTTCCTTACTTTCTTTTCTTTTTTTTTTTTTTACATGCTCGCTTTATCTATTGATTTCTTTTATTTTCTTTCATTTTCTTTCTCTCTCTGTTTCTGTCTCTCTCTCTCTCTCTCTCACTCTCTCTCTCTCTTTTTACACACGTACATACATATTTATTTTGCATAGGAGGCATGCAGAAAGCCGAGGTCGGCCAACAGATCGGGAGGCAGGGCAGACGGCACATCCAAACATAACATAAAGGAGACTACGAACTTTGACACTGCCTGACGTGGTCAGTTGACAAAGGGCCTAGATAACCACCATATTGGAGGTTGAAAGGCCAAAGGTAAATCAAATCAAAAATATATATATATATTTATGAACAATTATATAATTATGCTCCGTCTCTCTCTCCCTCTCTCTATGTTTATTTCATATATGCTGCGCTGTCCCCTTCTTTCCTTTGAAAATAATTGTTGTCTTTCATTTTGGTTTTCTTTTATTCATCTCTCTCTCTTTCTCTCGTGCATATGTCCTGTTCTCTCTCTCTCTCTCTCTCTCTCTCTCTCTCTCTCTGTCAATGTCTCTGTTTTCTCACTCATATTGCAGTCATACAACGAGCTAGCAAGTTCCAGAACAAAGAGAGTAGGTGTAGGAGAGGAAGATTTTTTGTATCGACGAAGCTTTGCTATACCTAGCGCTAATTGGCGGGAACAGGGTGGGGGTGCAGGGGGGGGAGGAGGGTGTACGGGGGAAGGGGCGAGATTGTAAAGGGGGGGGGGCTGGACACATAGAGCAAAGAATGGAGCATTGAATATCCAGGCGTCAGGCAGGAAACGCATTAGCTGGGATTTTCTAAGAGAATAGCGATGCCACAGTCTCTTGAGCCAACCTCGTCCCTTAGCGTTCTCATTTAGCACTCATTCTTTGTCTTTCTTTCTCTCTCTCTCTTTCTCCCTCATTTTTTTCCTCTGTATTCCTATCTTCCATTTAAATACTCTTTATATACATATTATTATGGTCTTTCCCTGCTCTTCGTCTTTTTCGATATTCCTTTTCTCTTTCCCTTCCTTCTTTCCGTGTGCTTCTCTCTGTTTGCCCTTCATTTTTCGTTCTCTCTCTCTCTCTCTCCCTGTCCCATCTTCTCTGTCCATCCTTTGGTCTTCTCAGTCTTCTGTCACTCTTCGGCTGTCTCTCTCATTCCGTCTTTATTTTATTTCCTCCTTCCTTTTTCCTTCTCCTTTCTTTCTGTTCTTAACGCGGTTGTTCTTTATATCGATGGGTTGTTTTTCTCCCCTCTTTTACTCAGTCTTTTATTTTGACGTCTTCCTCGCCCTCCCTCCCTCTCTCACTAACATACAACCAGCATCCCATTCTCATTTTGTGGTGTATCAATTACCTTCTCTTCTCTCTCTCTCTCTCTCTCTCTCTCGCTCCCTCGCTTACTCGCTCGCTCGTTTTCTAACACATTTACTTAGACAAAGACCTGCCTGAGAAAGCCCAGAACAGAAAGATGCTCACACAGAGAGAAGATTAAGTTCAAGCTGTCCATCTCACTCGTTGGCCTGTCGTTCTTGTCACAGCAAGCGAAAAGATCACCAAAACAGTCGAGAACTAGAAGCTTCTATCGTTTTTTCCTCTCTCTTTAACTTTCTTTATCAAGGTCTTTCTCTCACTGCCTCTTCCTCTGTCTCGCTCTCTGTCGCTCTGATAACTGATAAGCCGCCCTTTCTCTTTCTTTCTTTCTTTTTCTTTCTTTCTTTCTTTCTTTCTCTCTTTCTTTCTTTGTCTTAGTTTCTTCACTTTTTCCTGTTCTTTTATTTTGGCGATATATTCTTGTCTCTCTCTCTCTCTCTCTCTCTTTTTTTTTTTTTAAGCAAAGTTTTTATGTTGTTTTCTCCGATACACCTCTCCTGCCATGCTTTATTTTATCTCTAGATCTATAGCTCAGTTTTTATGTTCGGTGAGACAACCAGTGTTGTCAAGGCTAAGAACAGAGCGTAGAAAGTGCGGAGGGTAAATTCTCCACTGCACAGGAAAAAGTAGAAAACCATTGGATAGTCAGGCTGCAGGCTGGAAACAACACGGAAGTCTTTCTCGGGGGGACTGGCTTCTCTTAGCAGTTAGCACTCCCGTCAGCCCCCCCCCCTCCCCCCAACAGCTCATCTCCCCCTCTCTCTTTATATCTCTCCCTTACTCTCTCATTCCATCTCTACCTATGGCATTTTTGTCTGCGTCTGTCTGTCCATCACTCGCTGTCCTTCCCCGTCTTTTATTGTCACTCGTCCTTGTTACATCATCGCTAGAGCTCGTTTTCAACTCATCATTGTGCTCTTTTCTTTTCTGTCTTCCTTTTTCTCGTCGTTTCTTCCCTCTCTCTCTCTCTCTCTCTCTCTCCTTCGTTTCGTACGTCAATCTCGCTCTTTTTTTTTTTTTTTCACCTTTCCTTTATTTTTCAAACTCTCTCTTCTGCATCATTCTTTTCTTTTTTCTTCTTGTTTTCTTCATCCATATCTAGACTCTCTTTGATCTCTTTTTTTCCTTCATACCAGTCTCCCATTTTCGCCATTCCTCCACCCTCTTGATCTCTCATTCTACCTTCTTTCTTTCTCTCTCTCTCTCTCTCTCTCTCTGTCTCTGTCTCTCTCTCTCTCTCTCTCTCTTTCTCTCTCATTTCAATATCTCCATCTCTGAAGTAATTACACACAGGAGTGGAATATCTAGTGACGCCAGCAGCGAATGTTGTAAAGGTCTTAAAGTAGGACGATTTTACAACAAAGAGCCGGAATTCTGGCCTCACTCACCCCCAGATTCCTGGCCGTCCGTGACGTACGTGCATGCGAAACGCACATGTCATCTGGCCCAGGCTTACTGCCAGTCAACCGAGTGAGTCGCGCGCTAGGCGTGCCTCTGATAGATTGAACGTGCGCGCTGGAATGCAGGGTGAGTTCATGTATGTGTGTCTACGTAGTGCGAGTATGTATGTGCATAAAATTTTTTTTAAAAAAATGAGACTGAATGAATGGTTTGTATTATATGTGTGTTGCTTGTGTTGGGGTTGTACGACACATCAGCACGATTACGACTATATTGTGTCAAACACGGTAGGATAGCTTTACACGCCAAGAAGAAGAAAGGGAAAAAAGTAGGGATAGAAGACAGGAGCGAGGAGACAGAGAAGAGACGTCTCCCCTGGAGTGTCGAGGATGGCATCCAAGGGAGACATCCCACCGATGGCGGGCTCACACCGCCTGCAGGTGGGAGCAGAGAACTACTTAAGTTATACACCCATGAAACGGAATTAAGATATTTTGTTGTTGTAGTTCCTGTTCTTTCATAATATAATATTTCACACACACAGACACACACACACACACACAGACACACACACACACACACACACACACACACGTGGATTGACATCCGAGTCAAGAACAGCCAGATAACTAATGAATCTCTGAAGCATTTTAAAGTTTAAACGTGTTGAGAGAGGTAAGTATGTGCTTATGCGACGTGATATAGTTCATTTCGTTTGAATAGTCGTAATGTATCAGGCAGTGATTCGTCATACATAGGCACAGAGCTGGGTAATTAATGTAGTGATAGATAGGGGGGGGGGGGGTGGGCTGGATAGATTGATGAGTGGATGGGTGAATGGCTGGAAGGATGGGTGGGTTGCATGCTTGGGTGGGTGGGTGGATGGTTGTGTGGGTGGATGGATGGATGAATGGATGGATGGATGGTTGGATGGATGGATGGATGGGTGGGTGGATGGATGGGTGGATGAATGGATAGCTGGCTGGCTGGGTGGATGGATGGATGGATGGGATGGATGGATGGATGGATGGATGCATGGATGGATGGATGGATGCATGGATGGATGGATGGATGGACGATGGACAGACCGACCGACAGACGGATGGAATGACAAAATAAAAAAGTGGATGGATAGACATGATGGATGAATAGGTGGATGGACACTTTTGATATAGATCGATGGATAGGTGGAAAAGTCAATAGACTGATGGAAGAACTGACGAACACGGATGTTTAGAGTAGTGCCAGGAAAAACAGAAAGAGACAAATGAAAGGCAGTGGTATACAAGTGTCACCAACATCCACGAGACAAGAATAGCAGCAGTGTTAGTTAACCCCCGCACGCAAACATCAATTTATCATCAAAGCTGACAAGTCAGGAAAGCAGATCTCAGCACTGCCAACCTTGGAGAGTGCAAGAACAGTGGATGGCTGGATGGATAGATGAATGAATGGACGGTTGAATGAATGAATGAATGAATGGGATTTGGGGGGGGGGGGGAATAGATGAATGGAAGGACGGTTGGATGAAAGGATGGTTGGTTGGACGGTTTTATGGATGAATGGATGGTTGGACGGTTGGGATGGATGGATGGATGATTGGACGGTACAATGAATGGATAATTGGACGGTTGGATGAATGGAGTTGGATGGATGGATAGATGGAGCGATGGATGGGTAGAGGGATGGATGGACGGTTTCATGGGATGGGATGGGATGGAATGGGATAGGATGGATAGATGGAGAAGACAAAGTGAACGGAATATTTTCCAATTAGAAGTGTCTTTTTTCGCGACTGGGTCTTTCTTGAACGCTCGACACCCGCTTGTGAGACCTACAGGTGGACGCGCTGGTCGAGGGTCGCAACAGGTTAAGCCAGCGGGATTGGATTTGATGCAGTTCATTTAAATCATTAGGAAAGACTAGAGCTAGAGTGTGGGGGAGAGAATTTTCTTTGTTTGCCGATACGTGGGACAGCGCTGTGGTCTTACCTTTATGTGAGAAACGTGTTAAGACTAGCCATGTAATGTAAATAGCCTCGTCCATGTCAAAACTGAGCAATTATATTTCATGATTATCCTATCCAAACAACTACTTTATAATCAACTGAAAAATCCCCCCCCCCCCTCCACAGTTGTTGGAGGATAGTGAAAAATTCCAACAATACTATCGCAAGAAACACTGTTTTCCAATTCCAAGAACTGCTAGAATTCTGTGAAGTGTCACTGAGGTGGGAAAGGGGACACAACTATGCAGAGATATTATTAATATTACTTCCTATCTCGCACGACGGACCGTCTTTGATAGAACACGTTTTATCGGAGACGGTCTGACCGGGGACGACACAAGACGTCGGGCGTCAGTATGGTAGCCTAAACCGTTTTTTGTTACTTTCAGTTACTAAAGAGCCGGTGCACATTCTTTTGTGCCCGAAGACGGTCTGGTCTGACCGTCCGTGTCGGGCGTTAATATGGTATCTTGAGTAACGTACTCAGACTAGTCGTGTAAATAGACTCGGCCAGTAATTATCCTTATGATTACTATTGTCTTATAACCAAAGACAGCCAAGTCATAAGTGAAAATCAAAGCTAAATTCTCTTTAGATGCAAACCTGTATACTGTACCCTTCGAACCACAAAGCAATTGCATGCAAACCATTACAATTCACGATGCGTGCATGGATTGTGTGAATGGTTAAAAGTAATAAAAGAAAATGTTGGATTACACAGCGGTGTGAGCGTGAGATCTGTTTTTGACACAAGAAAATTGGGATCCTGGCAATCATTTGGGCAGAAGAGCGGGGGAAAAAAAAAAAATCCTTGGCAAAGACAAGGAAGATATGCGAAAGTTATTTCAAAAAAAAAAAAAACTACAGGCAGAATGTTTTTCTTCTGTGGACCAGCTCTAGCCTTTATGCCCAACTTTCAACAATGAGAAAATTATCGATTTTTTATCTTTTTTTTGGGGGGGGGGGCTTTTTATTACATAAGAAAGTAGAATTATCTCGACTTTAAGTGGCTGCCCGTTTCTTTCGGAGAGATTATGGACAGAAACTTTGAATTTCAACATTTTAGCCCAGACAGCGACACTTGGCCTACTCTTTGTCGATGGTTAACTGCCAACGGTTTTTTAAGGTGCGTAACGTACACACGAGACCTAAAAAAAAAAAAAGTTCAGTCTTATCCGAGAATGTTTAGGCTCGGACATACAGGCTTTTCCTGCCAAAGAAGAAAGGGGGACCGAGGAACCACAGAGAAGTAAAATGCAGGTTTTAACCTTTTGTATCTTTCCATTCCTCACTGGTGGACCCGCAGGCTGCGAGTCGAACTCGCAACCCACGAACACGAGTTATTCACCATTGAGCAGACGCCAAATCACATGGCCACGGCGACTCTGGGGAATGATCGAGCCAGTCTATTCACGTTCTTATAATAATATTGCTCAGGCCTGTCAAAAGCATCTCTGTGATACAGTGCCATGCAGAACGATATAAAGTATTTTGTAGCCTGCGTGAAATTCTCCACTTACGCATGGGCAAGTCTATAACCTTTTTCTCCCTCTGTCTCACTATATACTCAGTCTCTCACCTTTTCTCTCCTCGCTTTTTTATTTTAAGTGGTCGTGACCGCTGAGGCTTTTTGTGGCTCTTAAAATTAGACAACAGTTACCACAGCAACCCGCGGCACAAGGAAATGCCCTTTACAGCAGTGGCTTTTGCGCTCTCTGCTTCCTACTCGAGGCTTCCTTAGTTAATCGGATTTGTCAGACAGAATAAAATACCAGCAAGGTTGGTTTCCGCTGTTTTTCGGCTCATGTCAGTTGCTATGACAATGTTAGGACATTGGAGACGAGGCCTGTGATTCGTGATTTCATACTAAAAAAAAGCCATAAATCTCAAATGAAAAGTTGTTTTCTGAACATAATGCTGTCTTTTCAATACAAAGAAAGCAACGCTTTAGTGTCTTATAAATGCATCTCGGAGAAAGAAATTATGTCAAATATGTATATTATTATGTACCTGTATGTTTGTCATTTGTATACATAATGTTTGTATTATGAGCAAATGCATTGTAACATGTGTCTGGGAGTCGATACGATACAGTACAAATATGTTTGTATCTATTTTAGACTGTTCGCATTTAAAGTAAAATATTTCTCTAAAAAATTTGGAACAAAACAGTCTTTATTATGAACATGGTCACCTTTAACTTCACATCTGTTACAGATAATTTTGGATAAAAAAATATTTCCACTGATTTTCTTGCTTGCATTTCTAAAATGGCGACGTTTAAATTTTTAACCATTTTTCTTTTGGGGTTTACTGAAAAACATGACGTGGAATGAATTGGGGGAACTCAAAAACAGTTATGAGGCAAAGCGCACACCTAAGACCTTAACCGCAGGAAATCTACCTTGAAGGCAAGAAGAAAGATAGGTTTTTTTTTTTTTTTTCGGTCAAGTTGTCAAAACATACGGTTGTCTTTTAGTAATTTACTGACAGTCCAGTTACTTTTGCGTGATTCAAATGGATCTGAACTACTGTAAGAGCTTGTACACACAGGTTCCATACAGACCATACTTTTTTCGTGCCAGAAAAATTCTGTCCAGAAAAGTGCGGTTATAGTAAGTTATACCGTTCACACAGGGTCCATACAGATTTTTCCGGTTTCAAGATGGCGCTCACGAAGAAGCGCAAGATATTTCTGTTTTGGTGGTACAGAAGAAAAGCCCTAGCATCCAAATGTCGTCACTGGATTCAGCCAATTTGTAAAGACTGGGGAGCTTTGTGAGAATTCAAATTGTTGCCACAAATATTTGCTGATGATGAGAAATGTTTGGAATATTTTCGAATGACGCCAACAACAATTCAATCCTTGCTAGTGGACTTCAGAAACAAAACACAAACTGGAGAATATCAATTACACCAATGGAAAGATTGGTGGTCACACAAAGGTAAGAACAGTACGTTGATACAAATGTATTTATTTATTAAATGTATTTATTAAATTCCCCTTTTCTGTCCGCACAGACCAGAAAATGTCTGGCATGCTTGAAGCAACCAGATTGTACGGTGGACGGAAAAAATCTGGCCGTAGCGGTCTGGCTGCTGTGTGCACGCCAAGTTGTAAAATATGTTGAACGCAACCGTACTTTTTCTGTATGATCTGTATGGAGCCTGTGTGTACAAGCTCTTAGCCTGTACTGTTAGGTAAGAGAGTAGCATATATTAATATAGGTACAGCACTGGAAAGTGAGTTTTGGGGGCAAAAGGTTGAAACGCCCGGGGGGGGGGGGGGAGGAGGAGGAGCGGGCATGGGAGAAGGACGAATCAATTCACTTGAGGAAATTCATAGAAATAGAATTGTCTTGAGGCTCCCCTAATCCTTTTTGTTTTTCCAGTTAAACTTATTGACATCCACACAACAATTTTGCTGCTGACTTCAGCTGTCTCTCGAATTCAGTTTGCATTTTGTCTTCGGTGGAAGAGGAACTATCTTGCATTAATTCTATGACTGCTTTGCGAGAACCTGCTGGCGAAAGAGTATTGGGCATGTCACTTCTAATCTAAATGGCCGTTGGGGCACTAAGGATGATCGGGCAACCACTTTACTCCATCCTCGTCTAAGGTAATCACTTAAAACCTGTGCATTCCGTTATATTGCTTTCCGGGTCCCCTCTCTTTCTGTCCGCCTCTCCTCCTCCCTCCTTACATAGTACCCTACAGGATGTTTTTGCAAGTCCTGTTGACCTTGTTAATATGTGCTCATACCACCTCAGTTTGCGAGAGAGAGAGAGAGAGAGAGAGAAAGAGAGAAAGAAAATAAAGAAAGAACGAGAGAGAAGGGGGAGGGGTAGGAAACGTGCGAATTTTTACAAAATTCGATTGAGCTAGTTCAGCTCGCGTGTCTCTGTCTCTGTCTCTCTCAGTGTCTGTCTGTGTGTCTGTCTGTGTCTGTCTGTGTCTTTCTCTCTGTGTCTCTGTGCGTGTGTCTGTGTGTGTGTGTCTGTGTCTCTCTGTGTCTCTCTCTGTCTCTCCGTGTCTCTCTGTGTCTCTCTCTCTCTGTCTCTCCGTGTCTGTCTGTTTTGAGTGTCTGTCTCTGCGTGTCTCTCTACGTCTCTGTCTGTGTGTGTGTGAGTGTGTGTGTGTCTCTGCGTCTCTGTGTGTGTGTGTCTGTCTCTCTGTGTCCGTCTGTGTGTTTGTCTGCCTGTCCGTCTGTCCCTGTCTGTCTGTCTATGTGAGTGTATGTGTCTGTGTGTCTCTGTCTGAGTTTCTGTGTCTCTGTCTCTGTCTGTCTGTGAGTTTGTGTGTCTGTCTCTGTCTGTGTCTCAGTCTGCGTCTGTCTCTCTGCGTCTGCGTGTCTGCCTGCCTGTCTGTGTGTGTGCGCGCGCCTGTTCTTTGTCCAATATTTGTGTCCGTCCGTGTCTGCCCTCTGACCATTAGAAATTGTGTGCGCTGGTCGTTTGTAAAGGGTTTGTGTCTGTGTTCGTGTGCCTACAACTTTTGGTCTACATGTAGGTTTGTCTGTGTACCTGTCTTTTCTCCTAAAACAGTTTTTTTTTTTTTTCTGTATGCCTGCCTGCCAGTTTTGTTGGTGTGTGTGTGTTTGGTGGTGTGGCGGGGATGTGGGCGTGTTTGTTGTCTGCTTGCTTCCATTTCCCGAGTTTGCGTGAGTGTGCTGGTATGCGTGCGCAGAATTCTAAGTCCGATGGTGAAAAATTAGTTACCTGTTAGTAGTAACAATGACCTGGTGTATTTACTATCGCAATTTTATTCTATAAGTTTGCAGTTAATTAAATGTGGTCATGTCAAGTATTCTTTAAATTTAAATATACTTTGTCCACTGTTCTGGACAGCGGGGGCCTGTTGTCCCCCGTTAATGAAGTGACTGCCGGTATTGGCAAATAAACCCCTCTATTTTAAGGGGGGGGGGGCGCGTCCTGGAGGCGATTTTTTTTTTTATTACTAAAGTTAGGTTATTTTAACCTTTTCCATCGTATTCAGCATGTTCAAATTAGAGGAAAACAGT
>JBCAUA010100400.1:0-10266 GCA_038406235.1 Peronia verruculata
GTGAGTGGGCCTGTCTTTTTTGCACCACATATTCTTTGTTTTCTTTGTTTGGGGTGGTTGGGGGTGGGTTTGGTGGGGGGGTGGTGGTGTCTGAGAGTTATTTTTTTAAAATGCTTGAACTAAGGATTTCTTAAACTTCAAATTCCAATTCAGCGTGATCAAATTAGAAGAAAAGTGTAAAGAGAATTGCTTTGTATCTAGTTGCTGTGACAACGCGGCCTTCTTGAATTTTGAAAATTTATTATCTTCAAACACCCTGAGGCTCTAAGAGTATTTATTATAATTGTCTGGAATTTGCACAGTAATGAAATAGCTCTGTATAAAAATAAATAAATAGTATGCATTTGTTATTTGATAATATGCCATACAATGTTTTTTGATAAAGTTTAATATGTTAAGTGGCAGATCTCTATTTTTTTCAGTTTTTGGCTAAATGTCTATCTAAGTTTCTTTCAAAACCATGAACAAACTTTAGCAAAGGCTATGCATGTTATTGAACTTCATCCTGTGAAGAACATGTGGTGTGTTGTTAGTGCCATTTTTCAGCATAAGGCAGATGTTTCGAGCCCAACCTGTATTTTTCTACACCAGAAAAGATCAAAGTTTCTAAAAATATCAAAAACCCGATTTCGTGATTTAATGATAAAACCTAATTTTCAGAAACACGGGTTCTCCAAAAATACGGGTTCTGCCGCCAGAGGGCTAGACGTCAGGTTTCCTTGTCCAGTCACCCAGGGAACCGTTGAGTCTTTGAGAAAATGCCGGTTTTAACTTCGTATCCTTCCCATTTTCCAGTGGAAGGATCGGTGAGTCGAATCCGGGACCCAAGACGTGAGCTGTTCACCAAGAAGCAGTTGCCAAACCACATGGCCACAGCAATCCCCTCTGTCATCGTTTTTCCCCTCCACCCTTTCAGTCCCTATAAAGTAGAAATATCTCGGCTTCAGGTGCTATCTATTTTGGGTGATGATTTTTGTGGGTAGAGATTTGAAACTTGGAAATTTTGTCTGGGCAGCAGCACAGTGGTTATAGATCGACGATAATAGTATGAAGTCACTTCATGGATTTTTACTGCCAAGGCTTCGTTATCGTGTGTAACGTACACATGGGGCCTCGGAAACATAATAATATCTGTTCTGATCCGAGAAAGCCAGGTGTCGGGCTTCTCTTCCCAGGACGCCAGGGGACGGGTAACCTTGTGAGGTTTCAACCTTCGTGTTCTTCCATCTCCCCAAATCTTCCGGTTAAAACAATTCTCCACATTATGACAGTTTTTCATGCAAGTACAACTGAACGCCTGTGGTTGTCATTTGCTGTTCCCTATGTCAAAAGATTTGCCATACCTCAAGATCAATGAACTTCCTGATTATTTTTTCTTTTTTTCAAGGATCGTGGAGATACTTGTGATTTAAACACTCTGTCCACGGTTTGCCTCCTATAAATCACCCATCTCACATTTTTCAAACTGTAAATTTCTATTTCAGGACTGCGATCATCAGGAAGAATCCTACTGCATTTGCTCAGTCAACCAACAGCCTGTCAAGTTCCCAATCTCAACACCAGCTCCCAATGGGGAAGGCGGGTGGCGCTATTTCACTGGTGGGTTTATGGGGATTCTGATTGGCTGGCTACTTGGCTCCACCCTCTACGGGCTGTATCACTGCTGCTGTGCCAGTGGTCACGTGGGCTGGTGCGTTGGATCTGAGTGGCCGGATGGACGAAAGCCGAAACCCATGACCAGACCGTCAACTGCAAGCAGGTAAATAAGCAGGAGTTACGATAGTGATAGTTTAATAATAGTTTAAAGCCACTTTTACACGTTTCGCCCCACTTTGTTTATGCTAATGATAATAAAAAATAGGACGAGGCTACTGGTCACAAGTCCCAGATGATCAAAATAGTCTCAATGGTGTGTTGCTATCAGGCGGTCTTAATACATGTATTGTAATTACATGTTCCTAGGTACTTGTATAAACCCTGTTTCTTACCCTAACCCTAACCCTAACTCTGACTCTTACCCGTGACCCTAACTCTAACGCCAACTGTAACCCTAGCCGTAAATCTATTACGAACCCTAAATCTAACCACGGAGCTACTTCACCTGGCTGTCCCTTCTAGCGTCTCGAATCTTTAAGTTCTAATTCAATGTCCCGACCAAATAAAACGATGCAATTTGATTGGAAAAAAAAAAAAACCTGGTCGTAATAGACTATAAAATATTTTGACCACCTATCCCAACAGTCAGTGCCTAAATATTTGTTATTATTATTACAACTATTACTACCAAAGTTAACGGGTGTTCCCATAGACCTGTTCTAAAAGGTGTCCCATCTGTAGTGTTTCTTGCTTACGTTTAACTGAATGAACTACTGGATGTAAAGCGATTACAGAGTACATGGTTATATTCGCGGGGAATTTTCAAAATATAATAGTTGGAAAAAAACCCCAAAAAACCATTGTACTTTGTCCTGCAACATAAAGCAAAGATCTAGGATAAGGCGAGCTGAGGATGTTGATGTTGATGTTTTAGTCGTGTTATTCAACGAAATCTCGTTTGCTATTTCCCGTTTCTGTTTGTTTACTTGTTCATTTGATTTCATTTAGCCATCTTTCATTTCTCCTCATTGTTATTAACAATATTATATTCTTTAGAAAATTCCGGGTATGTCGAATTTTCTCCTGAAATCGAGGCTTTGAGAAATGGAGGGAATAGTTTAAAATGGAAATTATAGTAATATTTTTTTAAAAACGCTATTTCAAGCAGAACAGTTGACCTGTCATCAAAATTAATGTAGCCCCTTTCACTGTAATCCTTGACAAAAATAAGATCTACACATAGATGTCAAATTGTGTGAACGGACATTGCTCTCTTTGAAGCTTAGCTGGCAACAATTGTGGAGTTCAAGCTAAATTTTAATCCACCACGAGCATCTTTCTCCCCGACTGTCTCCATCTTGCAGCTCTTTGACCACATCCACGGCCTTCACGTCCCCGAGCCGGCCAGGCTCTCTGTCGCAGGTCCGCCCTCAGTTTCCAGCCGAAACTCCGGGAACTCCCCAGACCACCAACATTTACCGCGCTGGTTTCACTGACGACATGAGTCACATGGTCTCCAGCCGGAAGTCAGCGTCCACCTACATTTCCGGTGCCAGAGACTGGTAACGGAGGAATTGAGAGGCTGTTGAATTTAATTCATTGACTTTACTTCTATTTTTTTTCATTGTTTATTTAGGAGTAATAATTTTTAATTTCAGTTATTCGATGGACATTATTCTTTTTATCTTTCATGTGTTATATTGTTTTAAATGTTATTTTTTCTGCTGTTATTATAGTTAATATTACTGTGACCATTAATAATATTGTCTTTATTATTTTTTTTAATGGTTGTTCTTAATATCATGACTGTAAGTAATGATGCTGGTATGTATACAAAAACCCACCCCGTGAACGGGGACTAATTAATCGAGAGCGTGATGTTCTTCGACGGAAAATTACAAATCTTGAGAAAAATGACTACAAACAGTGCAGAAGGTTTGCTACATGCAGACTATAAATGTCGGTCAAACAGGTGGAAACAATAGGTGTAAAAGAACCAAAAATGTTGTTATACACCCAGTTAAACACTGCTTAAAGTTTAAACCATTTGTACAACATTGTGTTAGCTTGTAAATTTGAAATGGGGAGGGGGGGGGGGGAGAAAAATACTCATATTGCATCCTTGTTGATTTGCTTTTTTAATCTGAATCCTCAGCCAAAAGTCGAACTGATCAAACATCGGGCTGAACGTATCCTTCACTATATTTTCAGTTATAAGCTGTATAAAATTAATAGTTTTCACTCTATCTAATGTTAGTTTGCCACTGTGTGGAAAAGAGAATGCAAAGTTTATCTCTGCAATTGGCGTCACGACAATTTCACTGCACACCAATCTCTGACATGTTTTTATTTACTCTATTCCGCCGAAATATCCTTGTGAAGCAGGATTTGACGATCCACATCAGTTGTGATAGGTAAAGTTATAGTGTGATCTGGCAAGTTTTAAGAATCAGTACTGTAATTCTGCATTCAATTTTCAATATTTCTATATAAGATTATAATCATTTTCATTTTTTGTTATTGTGTTATTGATAGATGTTGTCAGTTTGTTTGTACAGGTTTGTTATAGTTGATGTTGTTATTATTTTCCTGTGGAGTTAACAATAAATCATTTGGCTTGCTCGTGACATGCCTGAATATTACTGAGTTCGGACACTCGTTCTCAAACGATCTTTTGATATCAAGTGTTGGGAAGTCTGTGTGAAAGTATTAGATCTACCTTCCTTATTTTACCCTCCATTTCAAAACTTTTTTTTTTTATACGTTTTACACTATAAGAAAAATACATGTAAATGAAAGATAAACAACCAGCACTGATCGAGTCTCAGAAAACTATAATGTTGTTGCCATGAATCATCAGCTAAATAGTTTTTTTTTTTTCATGTAAAAAAAAAAATCTGTTGTCGTTAATCTTATGCTTGGCAGTATCGAAACTTATGTTTGTAACAAAGCTGTCAATAAAACAAGGGCGATACCTGTAAATGTCTGTCCGTTCACATTATTATGCCTAATTTTAATGTTCTTGCTGGTGAGATACATCAGTTGTCTTCCCTACTGATAATATTTCTGACAGTTGTCATGACTTGGAGTCTCGTGCGGAAGATTGATTGTGTTGCCGATATCACAAACTGTCTTCCGGATAGCTGGATAGTCTTATTACATAAATGGTGAAACATTTGGAGTAAGCTAGATAACCCGGCGTGAACACAACTCATAGACCACAGGACATTCACAATCAGCCCGTTAGAAAATTTCAGAAAAAACACATTTTGATCAGTGTGTACATGCGCGTGTGTGTGTATGCGTGTGTTTTGTGACTTCAGCTCAGAATAACAGTAAGCGATAGCCGATGAAACTACGGAAAGAAAGAAGGGCACCACTACAGTAAGCGTTTGGTGTAGCTGTCTCCCTGTCTATTCTTGAATCTAAGAGTGGTCGCTGCATTGATGTCTCAACAACAGAAGAAACAGCTTGGAATATTGTTAATGTAAAAGTTTTACTAACTGACCAGATCAGCTTAAAGACCACAGTACAACAACAACAACAAGAACTGATCAGTCCTACTATCTGAGCTTGAAAGTACCTAAGATTTCTCGTAAAGGGGAAAGGGAGGGGGGGGGGGGGGGTTCCTGAAGTTGGTTTTTGCCCAAAATGTTCGACTTTGGGTTTTCCGTTTTCTTTTAAAAGTTAGGTCTCTGCTGAATATAAAAAGAGAATGAAAAAGTTGATATGTCCATTCTAAGGTGTGGGGAGAGGGGTCAAGCAAAGGTTGACCTGCCCCTCTGTCATCCAGGCTCTTGCTCATTTGGGGCTCTCTGTTCAATGATAGATGGCTAGGGACAAACTGCGTATAGAAGACTTGATTATGATCTCCTTCACCTATATCGCGAGCTCCAGTGCCAGGAATGGACACTGACTGACCATCTGAGGTGCTGACCACACCGAATATCGGTAAACAAGATCACTCCACTCTGAAATAGACTTCCTTTGGCGTAATAAGGGTGAAATATGCAATTTCCTGCTGTCAGAGGGCAATAGTACATTATCAGTCACAGGAAGGGTTGGTTATGGTTTTTATAAGCTTTTCAACCTCCTGTAGTGGTGGTTAGCTCAGCTGTCCACAACCGTGGTCAAAAAATAACATAACACTATTGTGTTATGTGATCAAGGATGATTTGAAGTGACCACCATTCTTTGGGTTCAAATCGGTATCCAGAATATAAGCGCTAAACACTCTGTAAGTCTTTGTGAATTAAGATTTGCATGGAATCAACATGGAGGAAAAAGATGGATCAACTTGCTATTAAAGAAAATCGCATGCACTTTTCAAATGAGTGGGTAAGAGTTAATATTTAACTACATTTGTTGTTGTTGTTGTTGTTGTTGTTGTTGTTATTGTTTGTTTGTTTAGGGGAGAGAGGGGGTCTCTCTCGTTCTTGCTGCGTGTCCACACACTTCTCCAATGGGAGATCGTTTCGCAGATTATCTGCCCTTTCCAAAAGAGGAACTTATGTAAAGGGATATCATTTTGACCAAACTTTTACTTCCCTTAGCTAGACAAAAGATGTGTTGAGCAAGCAGCATAAAGAGGGAAAAATCCTTTAACTGCTTGCCATTCGACAGATTGATTGCCCCCCCCCCCAAAAAAAAAAAATTGTGATAAAATTATACCTAGAAAAAGTAAACATTCACTTCACAACATAAACAAACAAAAAAAAAAAAAAATCACTGTGTATGTGTCAAGCAAAGGACGCTAAAAGTGATTTTTTTTCCCTCTTTACACTACTTGTTCAATCCCTCTTTTGTCTTTTAAAGGAAAGTAATAGGACTGAGCACAACGATCTCCTATTATTCCCGATCTCTAAATGCCTCTCGTGTGTGGTAATAAGAAATTCTGCTTGTCAAAAACAACTCAGAGTTTGAGCTCGAGGCAGGAAACAAGTTAGAACGATTAAAGATTACAATCCTTGCAAAACTCGTGATAGTCTGACTAAGTGAGAGTACACGCCATGTGTTACAAATTTGCTGATAGGAGAAAAATTACTACGGTATCTTTTTCTTTATGACAGGTCTAAGAAAAGAATTATTTCTCTAAAACGTATTGTTGCCTCTATAACAGATCTCATTCACTGTTACAGTAAACATGCTATATTTCTACTATTTTTCAAGATCTGTCACGCATTTTAATTACAGCTTGTTGAGCGAAAAATAACTCTCTTCCGAATGCTTCTTTCTTTCTTTCTTTCTTTCTTTCTTTCTTTCTTTCTTTCTTTCTTTCTTTCTTTCTTTTTTCCCCCTTCTTTCGAAACAGAGTTAATTAATTCTAACACCTGGCCCTTTTCCCAGACCGGTTCCCAAATGTTTAACAAGCAGGCCTACATAAATCGATGCATCGCCATGAAAACCTGCCGAATATCAAGCGGTTTCTGATATAAAAGCTATTTTTAAACGATAGATTCGCTATGCCCCACATTAAACAACATTAAAAGAAGCGGTTTTATCACTTTATAAATCGATAAGGTGGCCTCTTATCATTCAATGTGATACACTAAGTTCCTACAGCGATTTTTTGGGTCGGAAAACGATTCTGTAGATTTCTTTATTCACGTCTTGATAAAGCCAAGTCCATAATTAGGATTCCAGAGATAAAAACCCTAGCTACCAAGCCTGAGTTGTCTAACAAAGGTTCATTTGATCAAATGTTGGAGCAAAACTTGTGGTCTTTTGGGGTATTGAAGATCTAGCAAGTAAAATGATGGAGGGATATAAGACAGCATTTCTTCTCTCCTGTATTGGTATGCGGATTTATTTATCTTATTTTTCTCTTTATTTGTGTATCTATTTATGCATTTGTTTATTACTCATTTATTAATTCATTTATCTTTGTATTTATTATTTATTTATTTATTTATTTATTCATTTTAAATTGTTATTTTATTTTTATTCCTATTATTTATTCATTTGCTTATGTTTACTATTTATTTATACATAATATTCATTTATTTACCTAATTATTCCTTATTTGCTTGTTTATTTATTTAATTATTCATTCATTCATTCATTCATCTATTTATTGATATTTTGTTGTGCCTGCTCTCTGAGACGGCGATGTCTGAAGTTTTCTTAATTATGTCTACACAGATTAATGAAAGCATTGTAATATGACTAACATGTACGAAGAATGAGTAAAGGATCGAGAGAAAAGTGAAAAGACAGGTAGACAAAAAGACAGACAGACAGAGACAGAGATTTCCAGAAACATTGACTGACAGACAGACAAAAAAGATATAGACCACCCAATGACCGCACCACCACCACTATCACCACCATCACCACCACCACTACCACTGCCACCACAACCCACCACCACCACTACCATCACCACCACCCCCACCACCACCACTACCGCCACTACCACCACTACCACCACCATCATCACCATTACCACCACAACCCACCACCACTACCACCACTACTACCACTACCACCACCACTACCACCACCACTGACACCACCACCACCACAAGCCACCACCACTAACACCAGCACCACTACCACCACCATCATCACCACCACTACCACCACCACTGCCACCACCACCACCACGACCACAACCCACCACCACTAACACCAGCACCACTACCACCACCAACACCACCACCACCACAACAACAACAACAACAACAACAACAAAAATTCAAAGACAGAAACAACTCCATGCATAAGCAAACAGATGGGAAACAGACACCAACAGCAGATAGACAAAGAAAGAGACTTAATATAGCCAGACAGACAGACACACACACACACACAGGTAGACATAAAAATAGACAAACAGGAAAACAGACAAGCACATTAATATAAGGCAAATGGAGAGAGATAGACAAACTGGTGCACGACCAGACTAAGTACATTAACAGATAAGACACATTCATAGATATCTAGGGCAGTTGCACGTTTATATAGCGTTACAAGGTACATTCTATATACGTCTTTTTAACATCCCGAGATTATCTCGAAAATTGCCTATAGCCTTTCTTTTTTCATGTACATTTTACTCCCATCAGCGGTTCTCACATTACAAAATACCCTGGCCCAGCATCAGGCACAGAGGTTTGTACTACAGCCCAATCCTTCTATAGGACCTCACCGTCTGTCTGTGAAATGGACTGAACGTTCGGTGGATATGTGTGCTATCAGTTGTATAGCAAGGTAGGTTGTTAATTGTTGTTGTTGTTGTTGTTGCTGCTGTTGTTGCTGTTGTTGTTGTTGAAATTGTTGATTTTGATGATGATGACGATTTTCTATTTGTGTTGCTCTTCAAGTTGGCTTGAAAATTTGGCGAGTTCTCTCAGTTGACTTCGCGAGATAACCTCCACCAGGAAATTGAAAGTAAAATTTACTTCATTTTTCACCTATGAATTCTCCAGTTTACTTTTAATCGCTTTCATGTGTATACGGTCGGCAGCCCATATCATAAAAGTTAAGACATTTAAAGGCCTAAAAATACGATGATGATGAAGAATCACCCAGGTTAAAAATTTAAACACCTCTATCAGTGTATTTAGTTTTTAAGTTTATCAGTTCTTCTGATTAATGTTTGTTTCTTTCAAAGGTATTTATTTAGTGAGTAGTTGGCAGTCATTTATATGCAACTGTTGAAAACCCAACTAACGCAACGGCAAGTTGAATAATTTATATCTCGATTCGGATTCACTGTGGCTGGCAGGCTCGATCTGGATTTACATCTTTCCGCCGGTTGCCTCAGAGAGTTAACTTGAATGCAAGGAGCTTATACTATTATACTGAAGAGCGGACGTGGCCTTTACAAAACACTGTATCTCACGAGCCAACACTAGACACCATGGACATAGAGGCGTTGCTATGTTGCTATGCTTGGCGTCCTTTATGACGCATGAAGTTGGTCAATATTCTGAACTAGTGAATCTTTTCTTGTAAATAAAGGGATTTTGTTTTTTTTCTTCTAAACCAAGAGCTACAGCACGGACAGAATACAACAGACTTGCAATCATGAGATAAAGACAGTGTGAATTTTCGTTCATTAGTGCCACACTGTGATAGCAATTGTTAATTTAAGATGCGGGAGGGGATGGAATAAGTGGGGGTGTCGATTGAGGAAGGGGGGGGGGGGATCCTGGAGATTGTCCCATCGAATTTGGCATGTTCAAATTAGTGGAAAATAGGGGTGGGAAATGATGGACTGTCTCGTACAGTTGCCATGGAAAAGTAACCATTATGAATCTTGACTTCTCTGGAATGAACTATCTTTGAAATCGATCTCTTCTGCCAATTTATCAAAAGAACTTGGTGATATTCAGTTTGTTGTTTGGCACATTGTCTGCAGGTAGATGGGATCGGCGAGGTCACCTGGTCTTACGAGCGAAATAAGATTCTCCAAATTATTCTTCTGATATAAATATGGAATTAAATGGTTGAAGACACTTGTGGGCATAGTTCCCGAGGAAGCAACCCCCCCCCCCCAAAAAAAAATGCAGCATACAATAAAGACCTCTGGAGAATATGGCTCACCACAATTCCATGAAATCTATCCACTCATGACCATGGCCTTACCTCGCCTGCAAGTCTGCCTCACCTATTGGCTTGAGCTAAAAAATGACCCCCCCCCAAAAAAAAAAAAAAAAAAAAAAA
>JBCAUA010100411.1:0-10265 GCA_038406235.1 Peronia verruculata
CTATCTATCTATCTATCTATCTATCTATCTATCTATCTATCTATCTATCTATCTATCTATCTATCTATCTATCTGTGGGTCCGGCTAAATGTCTATTTGTCTGTCTGTCTGTCTGTCTCACTGACTGTCTCCTGGTCGATTTGTCTGACTGTCAAGCAATCCTAGGACGGAAACAATCTCGTCTCACTTTCTTTTATATGATACTGATTTTTGTGTTTTAATTTTCTTTTTTTTTTTTTCCTTACCTCCTTAGATCACTGTAACAACCACGAAAGACAGGCAACATGAGGAAAAATACCATCTCAGCAACTGGCCCTTTCCTCTTTATTTATGTGCTGTTTCTGACAACGCCCTTTGTTGAAGTTCAAGGCAAGGATGCCTGTGCCCGTTATGACGTGGACGGATGCAGTATTCCTTTCAACTTGTCTTTCTTCTTCAAGAAGCTCTTCACTCCGTCCTGTAACTACCACTGTATAAGTAACATACGAATAGAATGCATAATATATCCATAAGAAAATACATCTTGAACCCCTATAAGTTCCCAGATAGATGCTAACACTGTGTAAGTAATATGCCCCTATATATGCTACCACTGTGTAACTTAAAGGCATAAAAGAGGTCACCATCGTGTAAACTATAGGCATGATATATGTTACCACTGTGTAAGTAATAAACACAATATTATCTACATTTGACTAGTATGTATTTAATGGAAATGATGTAATAAGTAATGTGAAGTATATTTAAATACAGCTACAGTTTAAATACAGTTTTTCTCAACACTATATTATATATAAATATTTATTTATTTATTTATTTATATTTATATTTAATACATATATAGGCAACACATCCATAAGATACTTGATTATGACCTTTTCTAGCAATATCATGAACCCTAGTGCCAGGGACGGACATAGGATGACCACTGTGAGACGAAAGAAATTGCTCATGATGCAAATTTTCGGTGTATGTCTTCTAAAATGAATTTCCACGTCCTATAAAGAGTGAAACTTTCCTTCCTTTCTACTGCTTCAGAGCGCAGTTGTGGACTATATGCGGACTATATGTTGGTTTGGACAAAAAAAAAAAAAAAAAGATATGGGCGCTTATATAGACCCCCAAGAACACGATACAATATACTCTATCCGAGCCCTTTTAATGATAGGGGGTGCGGAGCAAAATTCCAGAAAAAATACGCCCAGAAAGCGGTAAAAAGGGCAACAAGAGACCCAGAAGTCATGGAGAGAGGGCTAGTATGTGGAAACGTGCTGTTCCGAGACTGAAAGCCGAACAAAAATTCTCCATGTCAAATCTTCGCTCAAAAAAAACGTCAAACACGTTTTTCTCAAACCCGGTTTTTTTACAGCCTTTTGCCATGTACTTTTTGTTTCACAACCGATTCTAACCAGATTTGGTATAAATCATGTCCATGACATGACCAAAAAAAAAAACGTACTTATACGCGACCCACTCGGATAGTACGTTTTAGAAAAAAAAAGGGGGGGTTTTAGTATGACAAAAAACAAACAAACAAATAAACAAACGAAACAAAAAAAGGGCAAATTTTGATTTTTTGTTACATGGCATTTTTAAAAAAAATCAAGAAAATTTTCTCTTTCATAGAAGGGGCTGAAAATACTTAATTTTTAGATATTGGTCATCCAATATGTTCACCAAATTTTATCAATTTCAATTGAAATTTGAGGACATAGATTTTAAAATCAATCAACATAGAGACGCCAAAATCCAATATGGCGGCGTTGCCAAGGCCACCGTAAGAAGACCTCGATTTTTTTCACTGTTTTCCTCTAACTTGAACATGCCGAATTCGATGGAAAAGGTTAAAATAGACTGTCTTTTATAATAAAAGATTCACCTTTAGGACGCCCCCCCTCCCTTTAACATCTAAGTACAAATGCTGTTATTGTCATTATGTGTAGTGTATTTAGCAGATTATATACTTTGAAGTTTGCTCAAGTTTTTGTCGAATGTGACAGCCTTTCAAAAGCACTTTTATTTTTCCTTGTATACAGGCAGAGAATGCTATTTAATATTTTTGAAGAAATGTTCAAACCATATAGCCGTCAAAGCCCAGTTCAGAAAGCAGGCGTTGGCAATTAATTAAACACAAGATCTCATCAGACTGATGACAGTATAACTATATAGAGCAAATTTAGTACGTAATTCTGTCGATTTTCTCCCATTGTTTCCCCTTTCCTGGTTCAAATGTGTATGTGGTTGTGACCGCTTACTTTTCTTTTCTCGTTCTTACGGTGTTTTTTATTTATTTATTTATTTATTTATTTATTTATTTTTTCTGATTATATTCATTAGAGATAATGCGATGTTCATCATTGCAAGATGGTAATGCAGTTATTATAATTACTATTATTATATTATTATTTTGATATTGTTCCAGGGTATATTCTATGAGATCCTCAGACCTCGTTGTGACAGATCTTTCCGTGAAGACATGAGACAAGCATGCAGGAAAAACTATTTCAAAGTGCATAACTCAGTCAAGGACTGGAATGAGATTGAGAAACAGCGCAAGATCTCTGAGAGACAGCACGAGTATGTGAGGTTTTGGAGGATAACCAAAGCAATTTTTTGAATATCTTAAAAAAGGCCTTTCAGACTTTGAACCAACGTCACGGCAACAATGTTGATCTCACCAATGCACTCAAGGCTGCTTTCAGTGACGACACCATTCAACAATTGATTGACTTATTGAAGGATCTGATGCCTGACGATAGAACGACAATATCAAGCCTCGTCTCCCGTCATTCCGACACTGCAGTGTCTCCTGGAATACAGGCACCTCTCTTTCCTAATGGCATTCCTAAACTGTCAGATTTGAAGTCACCTGATCATTTCCTGTCTTGTTCTTTTCTCCAACGCATATGGTACAGGACAGTACATGTAGCGGACTGGGCTTCCAGTTCCGTGGACAGCCGATATTGTTCCACAGACCGGAGAAGATGGGGTTCTGTATTCTGCGATGTTTCTGGATGGTTGCGGGATATCATTCACAACACGAAGGCTCAGCTGATATGTGAGGATATAGACCTGTTAGACTGTTATTGCTTTGCAGATTTGTATTACCTGGTAGTCTATTATGTCGGAGAATCCAATTATTTGAAGCAACCCAGTTTTTATTGCCAAGACAACTTTGTACCACAATGCTTACCAGATAACGAGAACAAGAACCACAAAGAGCTTTAAACAATACTGTTGTCCCTCATCAAGCCATCGTAATAACCTCCAACAGAGGCTGAAAGACGCGTATAGAAAGTAACGTAACTCATCAAACCCATCACGTCACACGTACATTTTTATTCGCCACACACTCATTCTCGATAAATAAATTTCTATTATTTTACACTACATTCGTTGTCATTTCGAAGTTTCCTGTGCCTTCATCTGCATCCTGTTGATGTTGTGTGCTGTGTATTGTGGTATACAAGGTCAAGGATCGTAAGTAGATGTCTGCACTCTTTACTTAACAACCTAACATTTTTTTATTACCATTATAGCCATCGATTTAACTAAACGAAGTAACTATTTAAAAACATTATCCACATTGTTGCATGTCATCTCCACCTACCCAGGAGGTCCACCGATCCAAAGGCGAGTGTTGAAAGTACTCATTAAGACAAATAGTAGCAATTAATGAAAATATTTCAGATTTTTTAGGTTTCACAATATGGCGGACTATTGCTCGTACCAACACATCCGCCATTTTGACACATTGAACTGAGCGCGGCCGTAAGGCCAAGGTAGAGTTTTATACTCCTCAAATAATATCACCTGGAGTTGGAACATCATACTAAGTACTCATATTATCATCTCCACCATACCTATCTACTTTAAGATACATATACTAAGTGGTAGAGATAGGAGTAGGTTTGTTACATAGTGAACTAGACTGGAGAGTGCAGCGTCTATTGTGGCTAATGTTTTTGTCATCCTTGTACTTGGTCGACGGTGTTCATGTTCGTACTTTTGTGAGAGTAATCAATATTATGCTTTCCTCTTTATTTGTCGTCTCAGGACTTTCACTTATTTAAGAATTAAAGAGATTGGAGGAGTGTGAGCAGTGTTCTGCATGACCCAACCACCTCCCGTCAAGGGATATAACCATACAATTAATTGAAGGCATTCAAATGTGGTTCAAACCGAAATAAAAACTGTTAATCTATCTGCGTTCTGCGCAAGTGGGTGTAAGGTAAGATTTGAAAGTTTATATAGGCATATCAGTAGCATTTAAAACTAACATTACTAAAGGGAAGTAAACCAAATAAAATAGTAAATTACCCCCAAAAAGGGTTGTTTGACGTTCTTCTTGGAAGAGGACAACAGCAGAGGGAATTAACCTCCTGACAGGGTTGGGGGGGGGGGGGGGCAGACGAGGGCGCCTGTAGTTTGGTGTCTCCTCACGGAGAAAACAGGTCGGGATCGACTGGCGGGTCCTGCATCAGGAGATAGTAGGACACGAAGATCGAAAACCCGCATTTTTTTGGTGACTCGACGGCCTCCTGGTTTTGCTGTGGGTATGGACGCCCTCGGATGAGAGTAAATATATTTCAGAGGTCCCTTGTGTACGTTACGCAAGTTAAAGAACTCCTGGCAGTTCAAAATCGATGAAAGAGTAGGCTGCATGCCACTGTCCCGGCAAAATTTCCAAATTCTAAATTTCTACCCACAAAAATTCTCAGCAAAAACAAAAAGCCTCTTAAAGCCGAGATAATCCTACTTTCTTAAGATTAAAAGGCCTAAGGGCCTATGAAAAACAAAACAAAATAATTTTTAAAAAAACATTTAAAAAAAAAAAAAAACTATTAATAGCAGGGTCCTCTCAATACTCCTCCAAATCTCTTACTTTTTTCTAATCCTGCTATGTCAAAAATGAAAATGTGAGAAAAATTTTTGAAACTCCTGTCACTACTAAAAATACAAATTAAAAAAAAAAAAAAACTAAGTTATGCAGAAGTGACCAAGATGGTGTCTCCACAAAAACAGTCAGACACTAGCCAAGAGACTTTAGAATAGAAATAACTGGGACAGAGCAAGAAGTGGAAATTTTAATAGTGTCAGAAACGGTGTGAGGGGACACCATAAGACAGGACAAAACACATTCACTTAAAAAAAAAAAATATATATATATATATAGCCAAGCATCACTTTCTAAATTAACAGATAGATAATTGCACTGCTAGAACAACACTTTATCGAGAGAGGGGTAAAACACACAAAGCCACGACATTGATTCAGGATATTTAGAAGAGGCATAGGATCGGGATCTTCCTCCCACAAGACAGTAGAAAAGATGTAGGAATTAATAATGAAAAAGTAGAAATTGTAATCGTCAAGAAAGTTCCACTGTTCTTAAAAAGAAAAGAAATCGTCGATATATTGGAAGAAAATATATATATACTTTCTGGGCCCACAGAATCATGCACAATTACACTATACGACCCAGCTGCATATACAAAGACCTGCAGCTACGTAACCATCAATCAGAGATGGTGTTTCATGCACTGAACGGCTGCACGAAGTTCAGCAAGATGTACCAACGACAAAACAACAACACAGTCAATGCTACTGGAAGGAAAATCCTTGCCTTTAATAGGAATAGTATCGTGATAAAGGACACAGAACTGAAGCCAGCACTGTTTCAAACAAAGTTAGAAATATTCATCTCCAGAAATCGACGACCAGACATCACAATCATAGACCATGTTAATAAAACAGTTAAATTACTTAAATGAAATAGCAATACATCTAATCTGCCACTTGGATAAATGTTATAGAGATAAATTGAAAAAGTACAAACCACTATCTATAGAAAATAACACCTTTGAAAATCACTCCCATATAATCACTTTGATATTATGTGGTAGCTTAGGAAATGTACATACAAGGTTTCTTACAGACCTAAAAGCTAGAAAACGCAGAATGTAAATACCTCGCTCAATTTTGTAACAAAAGTGCTATAATTGTTCTTACAATGTGTGGGAACAGCTATGCAAATACTCGAACAGAATGCATACATACATACATACATACATTCATACATACATACATACATACATACATACATACATACATACATACATACATACATACATACATACATACATTCATACTTACATACATACACATCTAGATAGCATAGCAAGCCTCAATGGAAGTCGGGCTGCTTACTTTGTCTCTCGCACAGTGTCTTCGGCGACACAAATAAATGTAATGTGACAGAAGACTGTCTTTTCTTACTGTGACAACTTACTATGTCACTCCTGCCTTAGTGCACTGTACAGTACTGTACTTCCACCTGTGATTAAGTTCTTGCCAGCTCTTACAATCTTGTTTAATCCTCTAATACCTGGGCAGTAAAAAAAAAAAGCAAAAACGAAAACAAAAACAACAGCAGTAAACCTCAGTCCAAAACCTGATAATGACGTAGAACGCCGAAAATTTGTGCATATTTTTGTTGACAGCAATAAAATCCGGAACATCGTGCTTCCACAAGAGAATTTTCTTCATTTGATGGCTATTGTTTTAAGAAATCTTTGTATTTTTAATAGTACGGCTATGCTGAATGGCGGTCCTTATTAAAACTATGTAATGCTCTAGAATTTGTTTTTCAAATAAAGGGCCCAAGTTTGCTCTTAGCTTTTTCTGTGTGAGACTAAATCAGAATGTCATTGTGGGCCACAAAGTGTTAATTAATCGTTGTTTACCGATCTACTGTAAAGGCTATTTTTCAGACTGATTGGGGCTAAACATCGTTTATGTAGCTGAGGTAGATGTACATGTAATTTAGCATTGTCCTTAGGCACTTTCGGAGTTAAAAAAGAGCAATTGAATGGCCGATGTGTTCATTGTTTTGTTTTCTTAAGCCTTTCAGTCCTTAGAAAGTAGGATAATCTCGGCTTTTTTTAAGAAATTGCCAGTTTTTGCTGAGAAATTTTGTGGGTAGAAATCTGTAATTTGGAAATTTTGCCCGGACAACTGCGCTCAGCCTACTCTTCCATCGATTTTGAACTGCCAAGGGTTCTTTAACGTGTGTAACGTACACACGGGACCTCCGAAATGTATTGGCCCTTATCCTAGAAGGCTAGATGTCAGGCTTCCCTACCCACAGGAAGCCAGGAACCGTTGAGTCACTGAAAAAATATGGGTTTTCGATCTTCGTGTCCTGTCATTCCACGATGCAGACCGGCGAGTCGATCCTGGCCTGTTTTCTCCATGAGCAGATGCCATACCCATTGAGCCACTGCGTTCCCCCTCTGTCCTTATAGACTGTGTCACTTTAATTTACTTTGCCTATGAGAGTGTGACAGAAGCTGGTGACCCTTTGTCCATTATTTTCATCATCACGTTCAACACTTTGATATTCTCCTTTCTCTCCCTTAGAGGACATTTTGGCAAATTGTACACTCACGTTTCAAGATTGAAAGAAAGCAAATTCTATCTCTCTCAAAAGCACTAATGGTGATGATGTAAACAGTTAGCCTTCAAATTCAAAGGATTACAACCTTCTGCCTCGGTCTCTTCAGGAACTAGTTCTGATCACATGACACAATAGTGTTATGTTATTTTTTGACCACGGTTGTGGACAACTGAGATAACCACCACTACAGGAGGTTGAAAAGCTTATAAAAAACCACAACCAACCAACCAACCAACCACACGGTCTCTTGAATTATGTAATACAAATATGAATTACGTTATGTACTTTTACCGTGTACCAAGGCTAGCTCTCCTCTCCGTTATGTCCTGTGCACTTCTTGCCCAGGTGAGGTCAAAGTGCAGTTCTAGGCCATCTCTCCACCCTCTTGCTTCACTTTAATGGTTTTTTTTTTTTTTTTGGCTGTTTGACTGAAAGACCACATACCTGACAATGAGAACATACAATAGATCAGTGAGATCCGCGTCAGTCATCTGTTTAATTTGCCCTAATAAAGGCTTTACATTACGACCACTTCATAGAACAACAAGACATATTTAAACAGTTATATTACATGTTGTGTAACTCAGCAGTTTATTCGTTTTTTTTTGTTTGTTTGACGCTTCTATACTTAAATGAAAGAGCGAACCGTTTATCTGCTTAAGGTTGTTTATACAGGCTTGTCCTGTTTGGGAAACACAATTTTTTTGTCGGTAGAAATTTGGATTGAAAACTTTTGCCTGGACAGTGACGTCTCTACCTACTCTCCATTCGATTTCTTACTGAGCTGCGAGGGTTCTTAAACATGCGGAAAGCACACACGGAGCCTCCATAATATATTCGTCTTTATCAGCGAAGGCTTGACGCCAGGTTTTCAAACCCAAGAAATCAAGAGGAGATTGTTGAATCACTGAGAGGAGGGGGGGGGGGGGGGAGCAGATTCTAATCTGATCGTATCCTATCCCCGGTCGGGTTCAAACTTCGAATCAAAGTTCATGCCAAGTCCCCCGGCCACGGCGACCTCAGGACAGCTTGTATGAACTGTATACTAAAGAATATACGTCAATGAATTCTCCAATAACAGATCACACTCCATCTATTGCCATAATAAAGACATAATTATGGCCGGTTCTTGAACGTGAACAAAATGTGCTTGTCGTCATGGTAGTTCTTGTTAAACGTTTTACCTTATAAATGGTTTTCTTTTCATTCACCCCTTTTGTTCTGCCATTCTTCTGTTGCAGAGTGTTTCTTGGTTAGCGCCGACCTGAACAAGGCCTTGGAGGATAAAATCTGGAAAAAGAAAACTGGATATAATTTGGCGAACTATAACATGGACGAGACCCTCTCGGTGAGTACATGTCTTTCATTCTCCTCCCCTCTCTCTCCTTCTCTCTCTCTCTCTCTCTCTCTCTCTCTGTGTCTCTCCACTTTCTCAGAGCTGTCTCAGTACTTGAAAGGGAGATCGTTTTGCAGATATCTGTCCCTCCCAAAAGGGGGATTCGTGTAAGGGGAGATCATTTTGACCAGACCTCTACTTCCTTTTGTCAGACAAAAGAGGTGTTAGGCCAGAAGTGTAAAGAGGAAAAAATCCTTTAACATCTTGCCATTCGAAAGACTGGTCGCCAAAATAATTTGATAAAATTACTATAAGAAGAATTCATTCTCTATACATCATAATTTTTCTGAATTTTTTCATGGTGTATGTTTCAAGCAAAGCGTGCAAAAGTGATTTTTACCTTTTTACACTCCTTGTTCAATCCCTCTTCTGTCTGGTAAAGGGACGTTACAGGTCTGAGCACAATGATCTCCCATTGCCCTTGCGCATTCATTCTGTCCTGTATGCTGTCAAGGTTTGGGTGGGGGTGGGGAGAACAAAACATTGGATGGATGAATGGATGGATGGATGGATGGATGGATGGATGGATGGATGAATGGATGGATGGATGGATGGATGGATTTATAGAGGGACGGACGGTCGGACGAATGGATGGATGGATGGATGGATTTATAGAGGGACGGACGGTCGGACGAATGGATGGATGGGTGGGTTGGTGGGTGAATGGATGGATGAATGGATGGATAAATAGATGGATAGAGGGACGGACGGTCGGACGAATGGATGGATGGATGCCCTGGAATAATGTGTTCTTTCCTCCTACGATTGGTCCCTCACTCTTTGCAACCTCTTTTGGTGGGATTACTGTGAATGTACATTTTCACTCTGTCATGGCTGTCCTCTGTCTTCCCCGTCAGTTTCTCACACAGCCAGAGTTCATTGTCTAGTGCAGGAAGAAGGACCATTTGTTGAAAAGGAGAGGGAACGAGGGAGGGGCGTGCGTTCGTGTATAATATCTACTGGAGACAGAGAGAGTTGATTTTCAAGACATTTATGCCAAAGTTTAGCCGGAAAGTGTTAAGGACAAAACGCCATTTCTTGAACATTCCTATTTCTACACGATATATTTTGTTGCTATTGTTCTTTTTTTTTTTTTTTGTAATCGCATGTTTAACACATTGTAAGTGAATAAGTGGTGCCATAGGTTTATTTCCACAAAAGTCCCGATTCGCAGAGGCGGGCTCTTAGACGGAGTGGTTTTCTTGCAGAGACCATTGCATCGAGCAAAGTTATGAATTATAGGGGAGATAAACTGAAACTGGACTCTTTTCATAAAGGACAAGCAAAAGAAACAATTAAGAAACCCCACCACCACCAACAGCAACAACTACGACAACAAGCAACAGCAGCAGCAACAACAACAAGAACAACCCCTTCCTTCATTCGCCCCCCCCCACCCCCCACCACCAC
>JBCAUA010100422.1:0-10265 GCA_038406235.1 Peronia verruculata
AGATAGATTTTGAAATCCGTCAATTTAGGAACGCCAAAATCCAAGATGGCGGCGCTGCCATGGCAACCGTATGAAAATGTCAACTTTTTGTTTTCCTCTAATTTGAACACGCTGAATACGATAGAAAAGGTTAAAACAACCTAACTTTAGTAATTAAAAAAATCACCTCCAGGACGCGCCCCCCCCCCCCTTAGTGGGGCAACCGTATCTCTCTCTCTTTCAAAACCATGAGCGGCTTGACCTTTACTATGTAAAATAGTCTACATCTGTGCTCTGAAGCATAAAAAATATACGGCATTTCAATCTCCCTCGAAATTATAATTTCATTCGAGAACACCCGGTGAAAGCTTACACTGTGTACTCGTGAGCCTATTTATTCTTTTTGGGGTAGTGATTCTTCTCAGAATCGTGATCTACTGTTCATCTCTACTCTTGCATTAGGGCTCAAGATATTGCTAGAGAGGGTCATAGTCACATGTTTTATGCATCAGTTACTTGTACTCAGTGGAATATTGATGATCTCCTATTGCATTTAACAATCATGGAGAGCCAAATTCTGGTTGACAATAGCCCGCTCATCCGTTCAATGACGATAGGCCGAACACTCTAGAATGGATATATCCAAAAAAAGATAAAACTTAAAAAGTGGAAAACTGTTAACCCAAAGCGTTTTCACTATTTTATTTTTTATTTTTATAACTTATTGTTATTATTATTTTAGCAAAATCCATATTTTAGTATGCACCCCCTCCCCTCCTGCGCCTCCCGAATGAACCCTCCTCTCCCTTCTGGTTTTCTGCTACACACTTTATATGAAGTCATATCAGCAAGCAAGGTCTATATATTGTGCCAATTTTACGTGTTATTGATACACTGTTGTGCTTTAGTGTGAAACTGATTTGCACTTTTGGTTGTGGAAAGGCTTAGAGAGGTTGTAGATTACCAAGCCTATATCAAAGACTATAGTCAGAACTTGCACACATGTTTTATGTTAGATTACATTTACAGAGCCAAGAGAGCGTATGTAATTTTATGAATAAGAAAATGTTTGGTGTACGATTAGCATCAGAGTAAGCAGAAAAGTAACATTTGGCAAATATGAATATTCCCATTATTAAACAATCGTGAATAAAATTTAGTCCTTTGTGGTCGATGAAGACGGTCTAAAATAGACTATACATTTAAGTTGGAAAAAAAGGTGCATTTGAGTAAAATATTCTCAGGCATACGAGTAAAGTATTAATTTGAAAAGTACAAATTATGAAATATGTGCTCAGTCCACAGATCAGAAACCTAATACACATAGTGTAAGCTTTATATATCAAGTACAATAAATCACCTCTATTTACCAGTCGATATCGAGAGCGACCATTGCTCCCGGGGACTAAAACTTGTTGCTGTGACCCCTGGGCGTGTTCGGCAAAAGCAGACAGGTTATTGCTGACGTGGGACCCTTATATGAATAAATGCCAAATTTATTTTCGAGGCACAAAATCGTTCACAGACGCTGGAACACGATTCTAAATGTACTGAACTACCATTCAATTTAATATTTAGAGAGCTAGGGAACAATTTTCACGAGAAACTATCTTTAAATTAGACATATATTTATCCACCTTGAAAAACTAATTCCCAGTCTTAAGAATAGATCAAATATGAGGAGACATTAAATATTTGTTTTCAAAAAATATGTCTAGGGGCTGTTTACTTTTTGGTAAATAAGAGCTGACAGGGCTAATTTTAATTCGTGCAAAAGAATTTCGAAGCAGAATTGAGCGGTAAAGATAGGACAGGAAACGGTGAAAAAGTATGTACGAATGTGAGATAAAAATCCATAATGTGGAAAAGAAAAATATTGGGAGAGAGGGGAGGGAATAATTAAGGCAAGATAGTCTTGGGAAAAGGAATACAGACATTGAAGGAAGAAGAAAAACGACTACAGTCAAAAGTGTGTCTGAGTTATTTAACAAAATAAAAGTAAGAGAAGATAAATGACCAAGGGAAAGGTGAGGAGAACTATACAGAATCAGACTGGCATCAGGAAACAATGTTAAAGAGACAGCAGATGGTCTAGAAAGAAGCTCTTCACTGGACATTGAAGATGACAAGGAGAGAGAACTCAGGCTGATTGTAAATGACTTTCTCGAGCTCTGGCGCGAGATTGCCCCACTTCCACTGTTGTTTTACAAGCGGGTATAGAAAAAAGCGAAGGGGAAAAGTGAAAAGAGGTGGAATGGTCGCGATGTTTTACTTTCGTTTCTCCACCATTTACCACAGTGTTTAAACGAGAAACTTTGAAGTTCTAATAGGTTTTTTTACTCACGCAAAATTCACATTTAATGCTTTCAGGTGTAAAAAATAAAGAACTATACTTTCCATGAGGTCTCGTTCCAATGATTGGACTATTAAATTAGACAATAGAACGATGGTTGATCTTTTGTGCCCTACTCTTCAGCTCTCCAGGGACAGCTTATTTTATTTTTGATGATATCCTTTACTCATACACATCTGAGAACTCGTGCTTACTGATATCTATGCTCATAATACACACGTTCAGTTTCCAGTGATATAAATTTTCATACATTTTGATTTTGGGGTGGATGTTCCTAGAACTGTTCTCCCCTTGATATTAGGATAAGATAGATCAGATCGCATCTATTGTTCGTATTGTCTAAATGGTATTTTTTCCCGCGAAAACATCCCAGGCATGCACCAGAAGCAGCTCTCTTTTTACATCAACAGAGGACACGTCTCCTAAAAACTTATCTGAGTATTATATAAAAGTTTGGGTAGATTTGTGCCACACTGACATGCCATGAGTAGCTCCACTGATCATTTCCATTCCTATTTAACTTGATCTACTCCCTCCTTTCATATTTATCCCCTATCCTGCTATTGCATTTTTTAAACGTTCACTAAGAAAGTAATGTTGATCGTTCAGAACAGATATAAAGGTGAAGCATTTACAAATCAATATTGCGGACAAGCTGGTTATCTATAATTATTATTTGGGTTGTATTTCGTGTATGCCCCCCCCCCCCGCGCCTTCCTGTCTTAACACTGCTCTCCCAGCCATGCCCCCACTGTTTCCTTAACCCTTTCATTGTCATGGCTGAAAAACCCGATCGAAACTGAGTGGGTTTAAAAAGTGTTAAAACATTTCACGAAAGACGCTTTAAACACTAAAATAATAAGAGATATTCCTTCCAAACGAACACCTATAGAACCACTTTTATTATTTCATTTCCCATATAATTCATGAAAATGGACATAGTTGGTTGCTTTTGGCAATGAAAGTTTTAATGTTCAGCCTGCTCTCTCTATTCCAAGGCAATATTGTTTTGCTCCATGTCTCTCAAGTTCCATGTTCTTCAGTGCAGCCCCTTACCTTGTTGCTTGAGTCAGCAATGTCTGATGTAATCCAGTGATGGTGTATGACGTGTGAAATGATGAATCAAAGCTAACCAGGGCTAAGTTTGATGTTTCCCTTAGATCCATTATGCTTGAGACATCTTCAGAATACATACTGAGTATCCAATAACCGACATTATGAGAAAATTGTGTGGATGGATGGGTAGAGTAGAGGCGGGCGGCAGGGAAGAGGGGGGGGGGGGGGTGGGGGGTGGGAGCGAATGAAGGATGCAGGAAAGGAGCGCATGAATCTCGAGGAAGCAACGGATGATTAAAGAGAGGGAATAATCTCACATTTGTACAAAAATATCCACCTCCTCTCTGCCTATCGGTTCATTCTTTTTTTTTTTCTTTCTGTCCTCCACTTTTTCTTTTTGCCTCTCTCTGTATGACGTTCAAACATGAAATGTCATGAGGTAGGTCGGTACATCACCGGCCTCTTATATGTGTTATTTATGGTGTCGCTCGATCACACACACACACACACACACACACACACACACACACACACACACACACACACACACACACACACACACACACACACTTAAACCATACCATAATTTCTAAAACAAACGCCACCTCCTGCTATCACCTTCTCCACCTCACTTCTTAACCCCTTCTCTCCCAAACGTTTTCTCCATTATTCACTGTAATCGTTATCTACTATCAGGTTGAAAAAGAAAGCAAGAGAGTGGCAATACCATATTTTAGAGACCACAATGAATTCCAGTGAGAGCTGAAATAAATTCCACGCATGCCAGTCGGTAACGCTGAGGTCTCCTAGTGCATATTTGATGTTCGAGTACCAGCAATGTGCTTTGACTGCCATGTCGTTAGACACGCAACGCGCATATTTATTCAAAGTGTGAGTTCACTTTGATCAAACATAAACACACAAACCTAAAAATGACCACAAAGACCATGACTTTTTATACTTGACTATTGATCAGGTCGGAATAATCTGCTTTTTTGGTTTTAGATGATTACTTGTTGCCAACTCTCAGTCCGAAGGAAGGAGCTAGCAAATGAAACTTTTTCATGTGCAAAGAAAATAACAACGGCAGATGCTGTCCAGATAATCCTCTCTCCCCCTCTTCCCGCTCAGTTGAGAATAATTCATTTGTGAGCTCGGAGAGCCCTGCACAATAGAAAGTGCCATTATTTTTCATCAGAAATTTGAATTGTTAACCTTCCGGCCTGTGGTCTCTAAAATGGTACGCTATGAGGTTGAGACGGGAAATTTTATTCCTCCTGTTACACGATGCATCAGCGTTGTCAGCTAGAGGGTAGTTAAGCCTTTCATCATGATATTAAAGACATGGAATGCGCTGTTGTTACATCAACGATAGGAGCATAAAGTGAGGTTACCCTGTCCTGTTTCGTGCACAACTCCCTAAGGATCAATGATGCAAGATTTCTGTGAGGAACAAAGCATTATATAACAACAAACACAAAATATCGGGAACACAGATGAAATATATTGAAAACCGAGCCCCCGTGGCCAACAGCTATCAATAAAGAGTGTTTGTTTGTAGTGATCCTGTTTTTAATACCTGGGCTTGTTTCATTATTATAAGCTCGCAATCCAAGCTTGACATATTGTGTCGAACAACACTGCTGAAGCAATGAAAAGGAAACTCGGAGAAAAAAAAAAGGAAACAAAACAAAACACCAGGCCACATAATCACCAGGATAAAGGAAAAAAGCAGATGTAATAATCAAACAAAGAGAAGACAGATGAAGATGACAGGGAAAATGAAACAAAAATAACATAACAATAGACATATTGGAAGGCACGAACAGAACATTGTCAATTAAAAAAAAAAAAAGATCGGATCATGTCTGGAAATAGTGCGTAGAAAAATTTTTAAAAATTATTGCATTTCAGTTTTGACCAGTGAGTGTACGAACTGAAGTTCATGATGAGTAAGATATATCAGAGATGTAACATGAGAGAAAGCTCAAGAAATAAAGTATTTGTATACGCCGGCATGACAACTGATATTATTACAAGTAGGGAAGAAAAGATGGTACGCATTAAACAAAGCAAAATATGAAAGTTATATCAGCTTTAAACACAAAGTGAGTGGAAGAAAGAAAGGGAGAGGAGAGAAGAGAGGAACATAAATGAATAGAGAAGAAAGCAAAAGAGAGATTAAAAGAAAAAGAAGAGAGAGAGAGAGATAGAGAGAGAGGGACAAAAAGGGGAGTGAGCAAGTAAAAAAAAAAAAAACAACTTAATAAACCACTGACGAAGATGTATGTAGCTGTCTGTTGCAGAAACTCAACACCTTTTCATCTCAACTATTTTTCCTTATTAGCTTCACTCTGTGTCAAGAGACATTTATGTCAGCATGAAAGGAATACACTCTAAAACTGAACAAATTTAACAAATTTAAATTTTATAGGCAAGTTAGATGAGTTGTGTTTGTGTGTATGTGTGTGTGTGTGTGTGTGTGTGTGTGTGTGCATGTATGTGTCTGTGTGTGTGTTGGGTGGGTGCGTGTGTGTATGTCTGAGAGATGTAGAACGAAGAGAGAGAGAGAGAGAGAGAGAGAGAAAGAGAGAGAAAGAAGAAAGTTAAGAAAGAGAGAGAAAGACGAGCAGATAAATATCAAATGAAGTGGAGAAAATAAAAATAAACCCTCACCAATCAAAATGCAGTTAATTCAATCAACTAAACAAAACAAAACAAATCAAAACAAACGGAACTTTCCACGTATAATTTATATTGATTTCTTGATGATGTAAACAGCTGAAAATCCTTTACTCTTGAAGAATGTATATGCAGACCCCCTTGATTTATCATCCTTATCCTTCTAACACAGGGGTTCCCAGTCTGACGTAGTTAGCTGGGCTGAATAACTGGAGAAACCTATGTTGATATTATTGTAAGAACAGGTGAGTTTCTTGTAAATTAAGGTTTGACCACTGTTATGATTAATTCATGATTAGATAATTACAGGATTCTTGAATAAAATTTTGTTAGATGTTTCTTTCCCTCTCCATCGCAGAAAAGAAAATATAATGCTGATGGAAGAGAGTTGAGTAGGTCACGAGCTTTTGGAAAAGAGATCGCGAAGGCAAAACGGTTGGAACCAGTGTTCTAATATGTAGGCGGGGATGAAATGATTTGTCGAAAAGATTACGGGTTGGCCAGGACTGTCATGTTCAAGCTGCTTTTCTGGAGGAAAAAGAAGAAAGCTTAAATAAAACAAGGAAATGTAAGCAGTTTTTTTTTCTTTTTCGAAGCTTCCATCCGAAAAACAAACGCGTATAGCTGTTAATTTTTTCATCATAAGTCTTTATCACTGTTGACCTGCAATCAAGTGTAGAATCGAAACATTTTTTAACGATATTTCAGAAAAGGGTCTCCACAGACAGGTTTTTATACTCATCCTCAACATTAATAATTCAGGTGGTTCTAGTTTCATCACGAACAAAATCGGAAAATGGCAAATGTTCGGGATGAATAAAGCATTGATATCTGAGGAGCCTCTTGGAACGATGTAAAACTGAGATAGTAGCACTGATGTTGGCATAAGATATCTGCAACAAAAGTACGAACAGAACGGGGAATTTGATGAAATGCGTTGGCTATATTAAAATGATAATAATAATAGGTACAAGATCTTGCAATACCCTGGAGAGACAGAGAGGACTCAACCACCTCATATTAGGGGCCATCCTTCCAGCATGATGTGAGCGGTTAGCCATTACTGATAGTTAACTCTTATCAACGTCAGTCATGATAATTTGCAAATCGTATTTCATTTTGTGAGCCTGTTAGAAGATTGCAAGGACAGTTTGTGTCCAGTGAGAGAAAGACAAACAGCATGAAACCTTTACCTACCAGCCTCAGTTCCATTAGAAGTTCATGAATTCTTGTTATTAAGAGGATATTTTGGCTGTCAAAAATTGATTAATCATTAATTTCATCGCTGGGGAAGAAAGAAGATGAACTTATGGGCACTCCGGCATTGAAAGGGTTAATAACTTCTTAGAAATATTTGTCATTGCGTGTGTGATTGTGTGTGTTTTCAAAGCTCCGATTTGAGCAACTTTAAGTCTTTTAATTATTTAAAAGCGAAATTCTAATGATCTCTCGAGAATAATGGCCAGGGACGCTATACCGTGTTACTGGTATTTCTGGAGGACATAACATTGGCATGTATGTGGGACAGCCTCTCACTACAGGATCTTGTCCATTGCTCCTTTCGCGAAAATTAGACTGGTAACAGAATAAACGCGAACACGACAATCACTTTCGTCCCTGACAATGTACAGACTTCCTCCGCTCCAAATGGAACCAATTCTTGTTCCCATTCTGTCTTCAGGGCTCGCGATTTTTCTTCTTCTTCTTCTTCTTCTTCTTTTTCCGAGGTTGTGTGTGTGTGTGTGTGGGGGGGGGGGGTGATTGGCGAATGAAGGACAACCCGTTAGAAGGAGGGGGAGGGAAGGGAGGGAAGAAGGACAGATGAGGGAATCCAGGGTGTCAAAACTCTGAACGTCTGTGGCTATCAATTATATCTCTTCGAACGGTCTCACTATTCCATATTACGGGTCACCATTAGTGATTAGAAGGCACGAGAGGGCGGGGAGTATAGGGTATTTGAGATGAAGGACTTAAGTATGGTCCATCGTGTCTCATAAAACTGATGACATCCAGCCAGGTTCCTGACAAACTGACAGGAAATGTCAGATCTGGTTAATATTGATTGCTCTGTCATTAAATCCAGTGAACAATCTAGCCTTTCTAAGTTACGGTTTATAATAATTATAAAGCATTCATATATCAAGCTTGTCATTTGTGTAATGTGAAAATAAAACTATTTTATAGTGAGTTATACGCTTCACGGTTTTATGTGTTCATCTCATGCATTGAAACTAAATTTTCTATAAGAAAACCGCAAAGAGCTCTTGTATGACATAATGGCATCATTGTAATTACTATGAAAGTAGTCATCAGAGACATTGCACATTCGGTATTATGAGATTCCATGGCCTGTACAGTTACGTCGCTCATTGTTACACACAATAATTAGAAGAAAACAAAAATAATAAAATCTACACTATAAACCTGAAAACCCATAAAAGGCTTATGGACACTAAAGGTACTGAATATATTCATATGAAATTGGTACACAACATTGTTGCACAAAGATCTGTGTTTCTACTTACATAAAGCCGAAAGATCATATTATGTTTGACTTTATTCTAAAAAGGTCTTAATAATTGAGTAGCATACTCGCGAGGATATTTGCATACTCGCGAGGATGTTTGATTAGAATTGTACGTTCGACAGAATGACGCGTTCAAAACAACAAACAAGTTGTTTTTGAGTAACACTCAGTTTAAACATCCAAAGTACCAACATTGACGTGCGCAAGCTTGCCATACATTTTGAGTCGCAGTGCAGAGCAGGATTCGTCCGATCTTTGTTTAAAAAACTTCACGAAGGCCATAGGTTCTGTTCTATAGAATAATATAACTTAAGAACAATAAAATATGATAAAATGAAATCAAACAGACAATAAAACAAACAAATAAAGTACCTTCATGGAAATGGCCTAACCGGAATGACCTTATCGTTTTTCCTGCTAGTGATTGTGCCCCTCTCACGGCCTCAGTCGTCTCTGACTGGTTCTCGCTCTCTCTTTCTCTCTCCCTCCCCCCTCCCCCCCTCTCTGTCTCTCTTGTTTTCTCATTTTTTTTTTCTCATAACCATTGAGTGTTCTTCCTAATGGCTTTCTTTTTCTCTCTCCTTTGTGCTCTCTTTCCCTTCATGTTCATCCAATGTGGCTTCATGAATGTCTTCAGTGGAGGCTACAGAAATAGAACTGGTACTGATGAATGATGATTGAAGGGATGGCTTGATTAATAGACTGTACTTGTTTGAGAAAGGTTTTGGACAGGAACATTTTCTGTATAACCTTCATATATCTAATAGAGGACAGTTGCATTGAATTATCATGGAAATGTCGGCTCACCTCAGGTGATTGGAGTGTTGAAATTTGTTATAATTTGTTATCAGTGGAAATTGTTTATGATCAGTCTTTTTTTTTTCTTTGCTAGGCAGAAGCGGTGTTGCACCATCAACATAAAGAAGGAATAAATGACTTTTAAATTTAGGGAAAAAAAATGGAAACTGTTTCCAAATCGTAATATTTTAACATACAAGACATTGTGATACGTTTTTTAAGTTTTTCAAATTACAAGAAGAAATGCGAATTTTTCCTTCTTTACATTGTTCCTTCCCTAAACATTGTCTGGTAAAGGAAAAAGTAATAGCGTTGGTCAAAAACAAGCCCGGTAATGCATAATGGTCTCTTGTTGATTTTAGTTATGGTGGCCAAAGAACATGGGCGGTAGAAGCAGATATGGTTAAAGAAAGAAAGTTTATTATTATTTTATTATTATTATTTGTTGAAAGCATTATACATCTTATGATATACAATCTAATTTGTAAGTCCTCTCACACAAATATACTTTCCTCTATCTCCATATAGCGGCTCGTAACACCCTGAAATGAACTAATAAATCTTGATTTAAAAAAAAAAAAATGTGGCAAACAAGTAAAAAAGTGGGTTGACAGGGGAATAGATTAAAAAGAATAATAGCTGATCAGATGGGGGCAGAAGAAGACATTTGAATAAACAGAAAGACAGACAGCCAGACAGACAATCAGACAGATGGAGATAGATAGCTACATAGAAAAATTGATAGATAGATAGAAAGAAAGATAGACAGATAGATAAATAGATAGATAGAAAAATAGAAAGATAGATAGATAGATAGATAGATAGATAGATAGATAGATAGATAGATAGATAGATAGATAGATAGATAGA